>KB678524.1:0-18049 GCA_000349165.1 Anopheles christyi | reverse complement strand
GTAATATTTCAATGTTGAAAATAAAGCAAGAAATAGAAAAAAACTTGATATGTGTCAATATTTTCTTTGTAATGCTGCTGTTGGAATGTGTGGATAAGAGACAATCCTTTCTGAGGACGTTCAGAAAAGCTTGGCAATCGTGTTTAAATTATACATGAAAGTGATATTAAAAATATATATATATATATATATATATATATATTGGATCAGCTGAAGACAATAGAAAAAAAGTCCGAATAAAATGACACTGATTCCTACATTACGACTTCAGTAAAGTTAGCTAATAATTATGACCATATAACACTCTTTCCTATCATGATCGTCCATAGTGCGTCGCCCCAGCTGGGATTTTTCTACCACTGCTTCTTTGACAGTTGACGCATTTTGGCCGCTGTCAAAACAAACAGAATTGTCGGCCAAAACAGCAAGTTTTCTACGAAAGGAAAAAGGTGCATTTAAGCAATATACAATACGGGTTAGTTTATTAAAGTGTATAAAAAGTGTTCAGGTGTTGAAGTAAGACCGCTTTCCGGTTAATACAGACATTAACAACAGAGTTTTATCATAACCATAGTTAGTACTTAGCGGTAGGGTAGTTCAATAATTTATGGGAAAACAAAAAAGAGAAATAATATTGTTAAAGAGAAAGTTTGTTACACGTCTTAGCAGGATGGTTATAAATAAGTATGTTGAACAGTTAAGGATGTATAAGTAAAAGCAAATCCCATTTCCGTGTACAGCGTAAACTCTTTCAGGCTTCGATGAGATGTGCCATAAGCAAATATTAACAACAATTGCGCCCCACTCTTCGCTAATGGCAGCATGAGCGTTCTGCTGCTGGATTTCCAATGCTTGTGCTAAAACTTGATCCCATCGTTCTGGAGTGTCCTTTCGTTCTACTTCAGCTCGGTGGACGGCAACGGGTAAGTGGCAAATTGTGCAATGGCCCTGTTTTTCGCTCTCTTTCTCTTTCTCCGTTTCACATATGAATCCCAAGGTCTTTTAGCCGATTTTGTCCTATGGTTTGAACAGTCGCGCTCTCTGCCTTACGATCATGCTAATGAATGTGTTAATATCTTGCAGAAATAATGTACGCGCAAAGCACCGTGTTGCAGGTGGATTGGAACGAGCGATACGGCAGTGCCGTGGACATCAGTACCGGCGTAAGCAATGGCGACGTGTATCGCCGGTTTCAAGATATCGACGGTGGCAGTAACAGTTCGGCCAGCAACGATACCGAAAGCACCACCCTGTTGGATGAGACGAGTCGGAAGCACGAACGATTGTACGACATTACGCCAGCAACGGACCGGCACCATGGCGGTAGTTTCTGCACGAGGAAAATATTTATTTGGTTATGCTTTTTCGGCTTCATTACATACACCGTGTTCATGAGCATCGTCTCCAATGGCAACGACCGGGGTCGTGTCGGTAAGTATGTTTTATACGTTTGCTTTTGCATCTCACAGCCAATCACCCCGCACCGTAATGTCCAGTAATGTTGTTGTACAAGGTACGAATTGTTGCACGAATTGAGGATTGGTGAAAGTGGACGAGTCCTGCTCCCAAATTGTACCGTTATCCACCATCGTTTCGTTGGTTGGCCTGCCATCTCCAATATTACTTTGGCCTCGAATGCTGATTGAGAAAATCATTGACATTGCTGGGGCGTTCGATCGGCATGCGCTTTCGTGGCCACGCAAGTGGCTGATGAGGCACACAGGCGGCCATTACCCTCTCGTGCCTCTATTAGGCCGATGCGCGATTGAGGTGAATGCTATGTTTTGGCTAGACGGTTCGACATTTGCAAGTTTTGATTATGCAAATGTGTATCCACACCTCTCCCATTGCCACCGTGATCTTCAAGAATCGGTACGGTAAGAACATCACGGACTTCGCCAACATCGGTTCCGTGTCATCGCGGTCTTGATGACTGGCTTGTGGCACCACTGCTGTTGCATGTATGTAAAAAGGAAAAGAAGGAAAGACGAAAATCAGCATTCGAACGTTCATTTCAGAGAAAGAGAGAAACAAAAATGCGAATTGAATTCAACGAATTTCAATTGAATCAATTGGCGAAATACGAGCATGTTCCGAATTAGCATGGGCATGGGAAGGTTGCCCGGGAGAGCGTGAGGTGATCCAGAAGATACTTGCGCATTTTGGCGACCGTGGAAAAGTGGTTCAAATTCGGACGTACGTACTTACAATCGGGTGTAACGGTTGCAAAATGCATGTTAAATCGTGTAAAGCCACGCATAAATATCCTCCAACAATTCACGTTGCATTGGGAACATCCAGCAATTATGTCCGTCCAGTCTAGAGGAGTCGTCTCTTAAGGCTTCTATTGCTATAATTTGAGAATACAAATCGACTCTAGCGCTGAGCTTAGTAAATCGGACCACTGCATTCAAAGTCATCCTCATGGATGTTACCGTTCATCATGATCCCCGTCCAATTTTCATATAAAATGTCCTTTTGTCCTTCTAACCATTCGTTTGCTGTTGGCTATTAATAGCTTGACCTAACAGACAGAAAAAGCAACCCATCTCCTCGTGCAAACGATTATTGATTGGCTTCGTTTAGGCGGTGGTAATTCCGGTTAGTTTTTTTCCGCACTGTGCTCGACCACAGGAAGTGCCATCAAACAAATGAATTTGAAACCAATTCGTTGACAAAACTGCGTTCCCTCAAATCATTGCTATCAGCCCGATTAGTAACCACCGGCCAATTGACCAGACCCCCAAAAGTGTCTTTCGTGTCGAGCGCGAGGCATTCTATCTCTATGAGCATGGGCACACGGGTGTTGCTTGTTGCTTCCTGCCGCGCAAGCTTCATGCCCCATCGTATTTCTCATGCACCATTACACGCTTCAGTCGCGAGTCTATCAATGAATCTATTGACACCTCATCCGTCCCCGTCTCAATACTCCCGTATGCCTGGCATACGCCACGAGCCCCGTCCCCTACCAATTTTGCAAAAAGGCATGAATGAAGATCGTCCCTTCCCCGAAATAGCGAAACAAGAACCGTGTTATGACGTTTTTTTCGGGTAGCACGTTTTCCGTTACACTTGCGAAGTTAAATCTCGTTGTGGGCATTCCCCACAAAACACGCCCGCACGCGTTTGTCCGCGATTAGAATTGATGCGTGTACGCACCACAGCTAACGCACATGCGTTCAGGAATGGAAAGATTCCAGCGCGTCCATGATCATCATCATCATCATCATCATCGGTTGCCGGTTGGTCCATGGATGTGACATGCTCGCGAAGTGGAGGTCAATAATTTCCTCCCTCTCCTGGCATTGGCGTTGATTGGAATCAATTTAAAACTTTTTAATTTTATTGATACCATTTTGCACTTCACTGATTTGAACAACGATTCACTCTGCGCGGTGATGCGTGTCGATGCGCGCGCGCCTCCGAGATCCGTTAGTTATTATGGGGGAGAGGTGAATATGGTTTTTTTTTCATTCGCTGTTGACCGGAGACTGTCAAGGGAGAGAGTCTTTGGATGACGATGGCACGAAAGAGGAGACGTACAACAACAACAAAAACCCGACACATTGGCGTCACGTCGACGACAGTGGAACCGCGGCGTATAATCATTGCACCCCGGATGGGTGCTGGGCTGCATGGTGTGTCACTGCTGCAAACACACATGAGCTTTTGCTGTTGTAGGGTCAAATGACCGCATTTGATGTGATGTGAAGAAAACAAACTCACTAAAGCACCACCAACACACAACGGGTCCAAGGTTGCTGCACCATCATCAGCGGGCATGAAGATCCTCCTCTTTGCTTGTTGCGCGATCAATTTAATTCGAAAAAAACCGCAATATGCTTCACTTGCATGGGAATGGGTGGGGGGTGCTTTTTTCTCAGATGGTGGATAATTAGATTGTATCGAGCAATGCTGGTGATGGTGGTGCCTCCATCGTCCATCCGATATCGTTCCCGAACGCTCCATAGCAGCTGGGAGGATCATCGCACATCGAAATGGAAAGAGAAAACGAGCGTCGGAGGGTCGTCTTGATGTCCCGGTCTGACAACGCCTCCGAGGATCTTCTCTCGAGAGGATCGTGTTTGGTGTGGTCGATTGTGTTCACTCTCCACTCTCGCAACTGTTGCACCGCCACTAGGCGAAAAAAGGGAAGATCGAGACGGAATGAGATGATGATGATTTGGTTGTTGGTTGTTGCACGAGGCCAGGGATTTTGCACTTGTTCTGTTTGTGCTGGATGTTTGAGGGGAAGCAGATTTTCGGTGGGCAAAACTGGGGTACACTCGTTTCAATTGAGCCGCGAAGCCCTCACTCTGGTCTGCGCCCGGCCTGGTTCGCGTTTGACAAGGGGGTTAATTTTTATTGGCGCGCGAAAAATCGAGCCAGTATCTGTTTAGCGTTGGTTGAATTTGGGTTGAACGCTGTTGCGTCTTTCGTTCCAGTGGTTCGACTGGCGTTTGCATGTACTTTTACAGTGAAGTTAGTGGTCTAATCGTTTCCCACGATTTGGTATTTGCTTACGTGGTGCTTTACAGGTACGATCGTCGGATGGGGACTGAATACGTCGCGGGCAACGATCGATTATGTGCTGCCGTACGAAAACACGACCCTGATAGATCCGCTGAACGTATGCAGTACTGAGGAACGGTCCGGCCTGGTGGAGGAAAGCGAGAAGGTGTTTCTGCTGATCGTGGTCTGCTCGTCGGCCCGCAACTTTGAAGCCCGCCAAGCGATCCGCGAAACGTGGGGTAAAGTGCGCGAGTTTAATTACGACCAGTTCGGAAGGCTGCACAAACGATTGCGCGGTGAATATCTGAATCCGAAGGAGAAGGTCGTGGTCCAGCAGTTGAAGGAGTACATGTGGCGGGTGACAGACGATGAAAATGCAGCTTCCACCATCGCCACCATCGAAGAGAATGTAAGGGTTTGGTCGGTTCCGTTTTCGATATTTCGTTCCTAATGTGCTTATGATTGCTGATTTACACGCCTCTCGTTGCAGCAGGACGGTCGCACGAAAGCGAACTCTAGTCACAGTGACAGGAATGGGAGCAACAGTCTGGCGGGCAGGGCATTTAACGTTAAGCTAGTGTTTCTCGTCGGTCAATCCGAGGCGGACTACGTTCAGCAACGGCTGCGATCGGCATACCCGCCGGCAGACAGTGAAAGCGACACGAAACGAACTGTGACCGTGCTGGAAGGATCCTCGTTGTCGCAGGGTACGGTCGTTTCATTGGTCGGTGGGGATTCATCGTACAGTGCGGGCGATGCAACTGGGACATCACATTCCTCACTGTTTCCTAGCGGATCGGACGTTGATCCCGCGTTCAATCCACCCGGCAACGAGATGGTGGACGAATTGCAGCTGCGCATCGTGAACGAAAGCGAAGTGTACGGTGATATTATACAGGAGAGCTTTATAGATAGTTACAACAACCTGACGCTGAAGACCATCATGATGCTGAAGTGGGTTACCAACAACTGTGATGGCAAAGGTGAGTGAGTGTCCCGTAATGAGTGGCAAACATCTCGAAATCGAGGCAAAGTGGGTTTAGCTTGTAAGGATAGCGTTACAATGATTCGAGTGTTTTCTGAAACGGCACGTTGCAAAATGATGGTACGTTTTGCTTTTCCTTCCTGCTTTGGAAATTGGTTCAACAATCAACGGTGGTAGAATGAGCATGGCCAAGATCGTCCCTGTGTACGGTACCGTGTTAATATGGTGTGTGTGTGTTTGTGTGTCTGTGTGGCTCTTTCCCTGATTCTATTCCAAAACCGTTGGGTAGAACCGCCAGCGCCGGATCATCGTCCGCCCGGTAACCGTAAGCAGTATCTACAGTTTATGCTGGAAACACGTGAATTCACCGGAGACATACACGCTAAGCTGATGGTGTACATTCACGGCGAGGAATGGCTTAAAAACAACAATATTCGTTCGGACGGAATGGCAACAGGATCGGTGGATAAGATGGACAGAGAAATTATCTTCACTGTGGGCAAGACGGGCAGAGCGGAAGCTGTGATTGAGCGCGTACAGAGGAATATCCCCAAAGGGATGGGCCAGTTCCTCGGGTTCAACGTCACGGATCTGGTGTTGGAGTGGTTTAAGGAGCGCGACCAGGGCATGGTTCGTACCAGCAAGTACATCGTGATAGAAACGCTCAACGATCTCGCTGGGAGGCTGGTAGTGAACAGCCCTACTGATTCGCAGTTTGTAAGACTAATTGCTTTTGAAGTAGCATACATTTTTCTTCTCCTTTACAGCAGAGTTTTGATATGGCAAACGGGATGGATGAATGGTTGGTCTTTGGTAGGAAGTTTAGCAATCTGGCAACGGGTTACCTCGTTGTTATATATATGTTAGCGTTAAGGATTTCATATTCATGTGTAAGAGTTCTAACCCATTAATTGGGGATCGGTTCAGTACATCCGGGGAGATCGTTCAACCATGTTGCTGCACGATATTTTTTTTATGCGATGTTTTTATTCCAGTAAAATTTATCATGAAGTGTGATGATGACACGTTTGTCAACGTACCGAACTTGCTGCACGTTTTGCTTGGCGGCACGGTTCCCCTATACAAAGCGGCCATATCTTTCTACGACACCAACACGGTGGCAGTGAAATCACCCAAAAATCGGCTTACCGTGGGAAAGCACCTGCTGACGGGGTTCCTGTTCTGCGAGGCCAAACCAATCGGCGATACCAGCAGCAAGTGGTACGTCACTGGCAAAAAGAAAAGGGGAAAGGTAAAATATTTAATACCTAAAAAATTTTCATTGCATTCCTACAGGTACTCTCCGACGTACATGTACGATAAGGATGTGTATCCCAACTATCTATCCGGCACGGCGTATCTGATGAACTTAGAGACTGCCAAGCTGCTGTACCGGGCGAGCCTATCGACGCCGATTTTCCACCTAGAGGACGTGTACCTAACAGGCATTGTGGCGGACCGGGTAAAGGTACGGCGCAGGCATCATCCTCTATTCTTCTACTCGTACACCAAAGACCTGTGCGCCCTGCGGGGCATGATCTCCCAGCATCAGCTGCAAGCGAGCGAAATTCGTACCGCGTACGACTACATCACAAACGGCTCGATCGTGTGCAATGGACCGGAGAAACGGTTAACCGTTGGGCAGCTGAAGCTACAGCAGCGTAAAAAGTGTCAATGATGTCGCAAACGGGCGGCCATACCGCCGGGCCGACCACGGCGACGATATCGCCAGTTCCTGTCAATTTGGTGATGCGTGATGACACGGCGGGACATTTTACTGTATTACTATCTATCCACCGAATAATGAAAAATCTCGCTAAAAGCGCACATGACAGGGGACAGATTGGGAGCGTATACTCTTTACTGCACAACTACAGCTCGAAACAGCACAGCCATTTCAACGCTACACCCAGAATCTCATTTAGACTGTAAAAGCAACCGAGCACGCACACATCACACCATTGACAACTTTGGCATAGAGTCCTACCGTTCCTAGCACAAATGGTTAATTGTAATGGAGCGTGTAATTTGCATTAGGGTCGATAAAAATGGTCGACAAACAAGAGCTAGCAAGTAGGAGGAATAAGCGATGCACTTAAGGGCCAGTTTAAGGAGCATTATTTACATATAAAAACGTTAAGTCTGCTGACGCGCTTCCTCTCATCAAGTCAAGTATATTGCGAAATGAAAACTGAATTGACATTAGCTAAGCTTCGCCTTCAAATAATGAAAAAAGAAAACGTCCTTACTGAAATTTTAATAACCATAATTATACTTGTTAGGATGATCTTTAGTATCTAGTTCGAAACCGATCCAAGGTGCGCCGTGAGTGCGACAAAGCGATGGGCATTTTTCTTATAGAATCTCTCCCCAAATAGGATAGTTTATTACTGACGACGTTTTTGTTTTCGAAAGCCACGCGTGATTAAACAGTGCGTTAGTATGGCATTAGTTGAATTTGAAATCGAACTGAGTTAGTCACAGCTGCTCCTCCTTACACAATCGCTTCCGGCACAACTGTTGTTAAATGGTGTTTACGGTAGTTTTAGTTTGAGCGTTTTCAATAATTTATTGTTTACCCCGTCGTATTTGTTGTGTTACCACAAATGAGTCACTTTGCATCGTGTTGCATTTTTTGTCAAGAGTAGTTTTTCTCTTATCATATCTATTTCTTGCAAATTTGCCTTAAAGCTCGAAAGTAATAGCCCACTATTTAAGGTAGAAAGTATATAGGCAAAAGTTACAATAAGCTAGGGAAGCTATTATATCGGCAACAAAGACAACGATCGCACGGACAAAGTTAAGAAGCAAGTGAGGAAGAAAAATGAGCAAAACATTTGATTCAGCTGTGATTCCTTAACAAGATAATGGAAAGGAGTAAAAGAAATCTCATTGCTAAATTTAGATAGGGGTATACAAAAGACATGGTGTGTATGAAAGCAACACAATATATCAGTACAGTTGAGCACAAATTGGCGGTCTGCTTGTGGGTGATTTGGAATTGGGATCGCGAAGCGAATGGTTGCACCATTTCCCCCAATCCGCCCGTAAAGTGATTTGCTACACTAGACTCTGATCATTAGGCAGATGAAAGATGAAGGTTGTAGCAGAAGTGAAGAGTAGAGTAGATTTGTGATTCTAAACGAACAAAACGTACGACTGTGACTGAGAGCTATCGACCGGTGACAAGAGAGAGAGAGCAAGAGAGAGAGAGATAGAGAGTAATAGCTTGAGCTCTAATTGTTGAGTTTCCAGTATTGCGACGTTAAAGAGTAGAGCTCTCGTAGTAGCGCTAGTGATATTGTAGGATAAAAAGTAATAGAATTTTTCAGATATTCTAACAAGCTAGGTGAGATGATACATTCACGTTAACGGAACAAAATGGATTGGAGTTTTAAATGAAAATGAAAACGAAATGGATTGGAGTTTGCTTGAAGAACCTAGCGGTAGACACGAATACATTTCACGTTGGCGATTGAATTAGTAACAAAAGGAGCAGAGAAAACAATCCAGTATATAAACTTCCAGTAAGTAGACGCGCATTTAAGCGAATATTTAAATTTAATTAATGAAAAAGGCATCGAACTAGGGGCGAAAATTATAGAACCAGACAAGCAAAGGAACAAACAAAAAACACTTAAAAAGACAAATGAACAAACAAACGTTAAAAAAGACACTTATTAGAAGAACATTGTTTTACCAAAAGGTATGATAGCTCTAAGCCAAATCCCGTTAGAACCTCGTTTCGGAAAGTTTTCCTTACCTTGTTTTGCTCCTCGATTCCGTGGCTGCACAATGCCGGAATGCGTTCGTTCTTCGGGCGAATCGTGTAAGCAGTTGCTGTTGGAGCAGTTGGAAATCAAAATTTAATAAAATTTGACTCACACACTCTCTACCTTTACCCGTTTGCCAATGGGGATAAAAAACTTCTGTAGTGTGTAGAAGGGAAACACTTTTTTTAATCGTTCTTTACCGTATCTGAATTGTGATGTATCACATGTTGGGAGTCATTATTTAGTTCAAAGTTGATAAAAGGAGGTTTTTTTTTAGAAAACGTTTATTAGATCTTTGTTGCTATTACACATAGAGTTTTTGTATTCTTTCTCTCCCTTGATTTCAAACACATCCGTTCGTCGACTTTGCTACATCTCTTAAGTGCTGGTGCTGCACTTTTGCCCTCCAATAAGTCACGCCTAATAATATCCTTTTCATGTCGTGTTTTTTTGTTTTTGTTGCTGTGTGTACGTGTGATAGTTTGTGTGCAAAAGTTTTATCTTTTCTTTTTTCATGTGCTTGTTTCATTTTAAAGAACGAGAGTCTATTCGAAAAAAAAATCTTCGGTTCATTTTTTACATTTGTATCCTAATGTTTTTTTTTACCCTTTGAAAGTGGGTTCTGAGTAGGCGTATTAGCTTTGGTTTATCATTTATTTGTTTGTTTGTCTTTGTGTACCCACTGACGGTAAGAAGAAATGAAAGAAAACCCATATCATAGTTTACGGCGTAGTGTAGTGAGCATTGCCCACATAACTATAACCGAACGTTGAGAACCGCACAGTAGCAAACACACGCGTACGTTTAAGGGTTGCAGTCTTTACAATTGCTTTTCATTTAACTCGCGGACGAAAGTGGAATGTTCATTTATTTTGCATTAAATTTGATTAAAACAATCAAGAAAAGTGAAAAAAAAACAGTTTTTACAAAAGTAAATTTAGCGGATTTACAATCCCTGGTAACAATGCTGGATACGCCATGGTAGTAGTATCGCTGTGGTAGTAAATGATTTTCGATACTTCCACAGTTGAAATGCTTAAATGACCTATTGGCATGTTATACACGCTAGTTTTCCGTTCTGTGTGCTTTTCCTTTTTTTAATTTGTTGGTAAATGTTTCGCAAGGTTCATTGCTGTGCACTTAGCATGCATCTATTGCTCGCCAGAAAAAAAATCCATATTGTTGCGTTCGCGCGTGCTAAAATGTTGCTCTGGTTTAAGGTAATTTGGGGGTTTGGTATCAAATATCTATTTCGTTTTGGACGTGTAAAATTTTAAAGAGTTTGTTTCACTTTATGTTTTTTTCGTCATTTGCCGTCTAAGATGACTATAGTAAATAGTAGTTATTATCTTTCTCTCTATCTCGCTCTCTCTCTCTCTCTCTCTCTCTCTCTCTCTCTTCCTCTCTCTGTCTCTATCTATCTTTCTCTCTTGGGCGCTGTTTTCGACGCTTTTCCACTACGGGGTAAAGCTACATTAATTACTTCCAGTAATCCTCTTTCTTTGCCTTGTTATACTTTTACAATAATTCTTACTTTTATTACTTTTTTTTCTTCTTTTAGTCACCCCTATCGAAGTTGTGCAAAAAACGGTGTTGTTAATGTTGTACGTGTACGAAAAAGGGTTGTAGGGTAGGGTGCATCGTAAGTCGGAACGCAACGAAAAATACAAACCGGATGGAAAACCCGGAATTGTTGAACAACGACACGTTGAAAGTTGAAGGAGTAAAAGCTTCACAAACCGTCCCAGGCGTTATCCCGTAGCCCCTCGCTAAGCCCTACCCCTAATGCTACCTAGTATCTCGCGCTGTATTCTTGAATTCTTCTTCCTGTGTGCATCTTCACACAAAGGCTTTCTAGGGCGGGTTCGGAAATTCTCATTGCAACTCCGTCCGATCGGGTTTATGTGCATTCCACATCTACTACAACAGCAAGGCACGTATGAATTTATCAAACAATGGTCGATCGAACGGTGTAAATCTGTCTCCCCCTAATATATATCGTGTGTCTGTGTGTGTGAGTATGAGAATATTCCCTCCATTTCCTTTTTCGATTTTATTAGCATTTCGGACTGTATAATATAGTTTTTCTCTACTTCCATTCGACAGCTCCCGATGACGTAATGATGGGAAGTAAATACACCGGAATGTGGACGAGAGGACGAAATCACGCAAGATTTGAGCTAAAACTGCCACATCCTGGGTACGTATATCGCTACCAATATCTAGGTGCCGCCATCGCCACCACCACCGACGCCCTTTTATCTTCCAAGCAGAGACACACACACACACATACAAACATACATACACCTACACGTACATCCATATACCTATGCAGACAGAAACACGAGGATAACACATCACATCATAGCGAGAAGGAGGGAGGCAAAAGTCGACAGGAAGGTGTCATCGCCACCCCTCCCCCTATTACATTGAGCTATTCCATCTATCTAGTATCGAGTGACAATCTGTTGGGGGTGCGTGGGGAAAGGACATCAACATCGACCGGCTTGTGGTGTTGTTAGTGCTCTGTACTACTAATACTACTAGTGTGCTGCCGTGTGGGATGAGGATTGAACGCGGTGCTAAGGTTGAGAGGCATTTTTACGGTATGGTAGGCAGTGCTACCGCCACTGCTCACGGGCTTAGCGCTTCCAGAGGATCACGGGCTGGTGTCGGCGGTTCACGGTACACGATCGCACCCTGCTCGTCAGTGATCGTCGAAACCGTGCACGGGGCTGCCACCGGGGACGACGGGGAGGATATCACAGCCGAGGTGGAGGTGGTGGTAATGGTGGTGTTCGCAAACGTTGCCACAGTGGAGCAGGACGACGTTGTCGAGGACGTTGACATCGAGCTGCTGGACGATTGGGATTGGGTGGACGTGGAGGGTGAGCCCGAGTTGAGCAGGTAGATTCTCACCGTATGCTAGCACTTTGGGTGGAACGTTTTGCGGTCCGGCAGCAGGCAGAGAATGCTGAGCGCCATCACCATGTGCCAGATCGAGTGAACAATGTGATAGTTCTGCTTGGTCTGGAGAAAGGCGAAACAGACCAGACCCACCATCACTAGCACGCTGCCGATCGGCAGGTATAGGGCAAGGTAGCTACGGGCCGGGAAGCAGCGCTTCGTCTTCCGGCACCGCATTCCCCAGCTGACCGAGATGAGACAGATGCCGGTGAGGGCGGGCGCCAGAAACACCCAGAGCGATTGCTTGTTCAGCTCGGTACCGAACGCGAGCAGGATCGCACCGAGCATGTGCAGCAGTGACACGAACTGGTGCCGTATGTTGGACATCGCGATCAGCGTCACCCAGATGGCGAGCAGGCCACAGTAAAAGTCGCAGAACTGCAGCACGCCTATCTTCACCAGACAGAAGCTAAACTCTTCCTCGCCCGAATCGCACGCGTGATAGAACGCGGAGAAGAACATGGCGAAGAAGTAGATGATCGCTTCACTGTGGTAGCCGCGCTTAACGGCGTAGAAGATGCTCGGCAGGAACAGTAGGTTGGAGAGAGTCAGCATCAGAGAGGCGAGCAGAATCGACGCGCTCGACGGTACCTGCGAGTCTTCGGTGCAGTCCCAGCCGCGGTAATTGCGCAAACACAGACAGGTGGAAAAGACGAACCCGCCGGACATGTAGTGATAGCAGCGCCCGAACCGTCCACACCGTCCGGCCACACACGGGCTGGAGGAGATGGTGAAGACTACGCTGGAATTGCACGTACTGTCGGCGACACCACCCTGGACGCTCTGCTCCGTCGCGTACTTGTGGTGTAGCTCGAACTTGCGCGCCATCTCGTCCGATCGGCTGCCGGTACACTTTGCGTCCATTATGCACTCCTTGATTTTGAGCGTTTCCGTTTCGTTGAGTGCACTCAGGCAGGTTTCATCTGCGAGACAGCTGCGATAGTAGCTTAGCCGATCGGTGCAGGAGCATGGTGGACGCATCGCTTCCAGCGTGGACCGGTACGACCGTACAAAGTCCTTTACGCTGTCGATGATTGTAGAACGTGCGGTCGCTTCCGAACCGTGACAGAAGAGCCCTAAGGTAACGTACCACCTGCCCGGCTCGGGAAACGGAACATGCACCAGGCCCGTGTTTGTGTCTGCGTCCGTGTTGTTGATGACAATGGCGGCCGGATAGATGTGCCTTCCGTACACACACTTGTCCGGCCACGTCGGTATGCCCGGTTCTTCGAGGCGAAGGCACACGATAACCGTTTGGTTGGCTTTTCCAGCTGCAGCCGTCCCGGTAGCCTTTCCCTTCGGTTCCGTTTCGCTAGTGTTCGGTGCCATGGTGCTCGTGGTGGTAGTTGTGGAAGTTGTCGTCGTCGTCGTCGTGGTGGTAGTTGTTGTGGTCGTCATCACCTCAAGCTCCGGCACAAACTCTTCCTGTACGTCGATCAGCTTCTCCGCCACCACACTGGCATGCTCGTTGGTCGATTCGTGCCTTGCATCGATCAGGCTACCTTTCAGATCTTGTCGCATAGCAACGGCAAAGCTAAGCGTGCCGCCAATGTCGTACACATCGTTCACGTCAAATTTCATCAGCGCCGGTACGCCAGCGGTTAGGTTGAGCGTAACCGGTACCGTCCCGTTCACATCCGGCAGCAGGTCGTAGTCGAACATGAAGAACTCACGGTACGTTTGTCGCAGTACCGGATAGCGATCGAAGCTTCGATTCGGCAGTGATTTGGTGTCGGTTGCGGGAGCATCAGTACTCTCCTCGTCTGTTGCGTCAACACTCTCGGTAGGTGTATCCTCGGTGGACGGAGTCATCGTTGCTGCACCCGTCGGTGATGCACTATCGTGCGTGTCGTGATAAATAAGTTCAACCGTGTACGCTAATGTCGTCTCGTCTCGTCTAACTTCGGGCACAGTAGTGGTTGAAGCTGGCTTCTTTCCTTCCGCGCTTTCGCTCGTCGTCTCGTTCGCGTGGTAACCGGCCACAATCGTACTGCTGCTGGTGGGTAGTGCTTCACGCATAAAGTCCATATCCACGTAATGCCAGGCACCTTCGTGGGGATAGAAATCGATGCTTACGTCGCCAGTTTGGTTGGGACAGATGATGGCATTCTGCAGATAGTTCCGAACCGTTGGTAGTGCACTGGCCTGCACGTGGAAGCTAACGTCGGTACAGTTGAAGCAGGGCTGCGTGATGGAAAGGCGCCATGTTACGATCGACACGTTGCTCGGGACGAAAAACTTGAACGACTTCGGTTCCTGCTGGTCGGCGGCAAGCGTACCCTCGTACCGGACGTCCACGTTTAACATCTGAGGCTTCGCGCTCACTACGGCCATCTCGGACATCAGCAGTGTTTCGCAGGATGCAGCGAGACCTGTGTGTTTGTTTGTTGTTGAAGGAGAAGAAAAGGAAAAGAATAGTACGGTGTTAACGAACGTTCAAGTGTACGGTAAGTAGCTACAAATATCCATCCCGTTTCAAATGATAGTTTAACACATTTCAGCTCACTTTTTCTTAACTAAAACAGGAGCAGCAGCATCTCAGACCTTAGCGGGGGAATTCAAGTTTCACTAGTAGCAGGCAACTAACATTCTCTACCGTTTTCAAACATCATTAAAAACTTTAACTACTTCTGGGCTAAAGACAGATTTCCGCTTCCTTTTTTGTTCCTTTTTTTTTTCTTTTGCACTCTTTCTACTCATCTGCAATCGCACCGACGAACGGCTGTGCCAATGGTGCGATTGTCGCAACAGTTCAATTTTCAAGCCAGGCCGGATGGCCCTAAGGGGACACTGTGGAAGGGTGCGTTTTTTCCTTTAAGTATTAAAATTTCTTATCGCACTAGTGAAAAGTTTTTTTTTCTTCCCACTTTTCCATCCGCAATCACAGTGGGTACACGGGCGACCGAAGTCGATCGAAGTTCGCCACTGCCCAGGTACTAAACGGGGGACCAGGTGAGGTTGAGCTGATGGGCAAACAGAATGGGGTGGCATTGGGTGAGGACAATGCTTTCAAATTCTCAACCGGTGAAGGGGGAAAATAAAACGTTTATCTTAAATGAGGGAAATGGAATCGAAGTTTTGTAGAGAAATAGAGGTAGAGAGTATAGGTCTAAAGAGGCAGTTGGGAAGTGGCTTGAAGCTAGGGATAATTTAGCCATTACCAAGTATTGAGTGGGAGGTTTTCTGTCTGTTCCGTTTGCTAAGGTTTTTAAGAGTTAATTTTGTACTTAACACTTAACAGGCCGTGCTGTTCTGTATTACGGAGAGAACTTAGAGTGGAACTTCCGTATTCTGCTTGTTTTCGCTAGGAATTCAATTTCGCTGCGTCAATGTTGTTCCATTTTATGGCACTTAATTAAAACGCCTTTGTGCTGCTATTGATTGGAATACGGTTGGAAAGATGGGTTTGCTTTTATTTAAAAAGAACAAATTTAGTTGCAGACAAATCGTGTCTAAGGGGCAAACCCCATTTTAAAGAAAATGGATTTAGTTTACACTTTAACTGTTTAAATAATGCTGATTTTGCTAAGAACATGCTAACATTGATGGGTTTCAAATCGCAATAATTGTATTATAGACCAACCGAAATCAGCAACAAATTATGTTATACGTGACCCCTTAAAAAAGAAAGACGAAGTAAGGTCATTATGCTAAAAAAAAAAACAATGTGCTGGTGGTGCTTCAGCTCATACCACTATACCACCGGACCTCGAAAAGGACCTCCTTCTCTACTATATATGCTAATAGGTACCAATTATACTGGTTTTAATCTCGCTGGCTGAAGCTCGCTTTTCCTGCGGCTCACAATAAATGACCCCATCATTAGGGGTGTGTAAAACATGCGAATGGGTTGATCATCTTGTTGGTCCTGCACGCCTTGCCCCTTACCATTGTGCTCCTAATGCGGGGCACACATTTGGGGGATAAATTTTAATTGCCAACGCAGTGAAGCGCAAAGAAAAGTACGACGTACGACGATGATAAAAAAAAGAACCATACTTGCAACACGCCGGAGTGCAATAATCACCGGTTGCGTGTCCACCAGGTGGATGGATGCTGCGTTGATTATGTGAAGCAAAAATCGCATCAAAACGGCGAACACACGGAATTGAACACGAGCTAGCTCTCCTCTCAGTGTGCTGCTTCGATTCTGTGTTCGTCGCAACCAAATCGATGCGTCCAACTGGACATTGTTGAATGGCCTCAATTTGGAAACGGTACGCACCTACATTACCCCCCCGGTAATAGGTATGTACCCGTAGTGCCCGTGAGTTGATCGGCAATGGCACCCCATTTGTTAATTTGATTGAGAGACTTTGGAGAACGGAGGAACGGTCGTAGCAGCAGTGGTGGGAACACTATTTTAGGGGTATCTCGATATCTCGACCTAATTACAAATAATGACAGTCAATCAAACGGTCGTTTGTGGTCGCATTGGCATTCTTTTTCATCTCGCCTGACTCACCCCACCCGCGTGTGTGACACGAGCTGACATTTTAAGCTGAGAATGCCAGAGCTTGCCCGGTGCTTGGTTGACAATTTTTGCCAATCTACCCAATAGCAGGAAGCATCCGAAAACAGTCTCGGCTACGTGGGGCGTGAATGCAGCTCTCGCAATTGGCCACCAGTGTGGAGCTGTGATTTAATTACACTATTACCGGTCGAGCCGGACCGGGTGGGCCCGGATGATGTGTCATTCTCGAGTACGCCCATCTTTAAATGCACACCGGCTGCTGTCGCATTTTGACGGATGGAACGGATGGTCTGTGATTCCACATCGCTGGCTGGCTTGGAACAAGCTTACCTTGCTGCTCTATCCGCTCGTTGTTCGGATCGGTCCAGCTGATGAATGCCACGGCGAACCAGTTGCCCGGGTGCGGTCCCTCAATGCTCAGCCGGCGCGTTGTGCTGTCCGATTTGAACTGTAGGCTGTGGATTTCGAACCTGTGCGATGGGAAAAAATCGGTGGACGGGAAGAAATCGAAATTGGAAAACCGTGTGATTATTCGATAGGGAGCTTTTGATGTTTGGTGGGTTTTTTTTTTTGGTATCGTGAAACTTCCACGACACAGAACGCTGCAATATACATAGAAGTGTTTATTACATTCCATCCGAATTGGAATAGTTTTTGAAAAGAACGCGTAAGGTAATGTAATGGTTTGGTAAGGTAAAGTCATGAAAATTGGCTTGCTAGAAGTTTCAAGCCTCAACCTGGAGAAATAATTCGTTCGAAACAGCTACACTCGTCTTAGCATACTTAAGGTACGATGAGAAACAATTTCAATGGAAGTCCTGTGGCTTTTCTAGTGGCCTTCCTCCTTCAGCATTGTTTTGAGTGTGCAGAGAAACTGGCGTGCAACATTTCGCTGCCTTGTATACCGAAACACTCCCACCCCATGCTTGGGAAATCGTTTGAAAAGGGGCAAAAAAAAGAGGATATAGCGCTCATTTCTATTTTCCTAGTTTGCACGTATGAGTGTATGTGTGGTGGGGTAGGGGGGGTGTATTGCCTAGAGTCCACATGGCGAACCAGTGGACCCCTTGCAATACTTCCCAAGTGCAAAACCATCCCCTGAGGAGGGAGGAGAACGCTATTTCGTCCTCTGCCTGCTGCCCGGATGTGTATGTGTGTGTGGAGAGAGAAAGAGAGAGAGAGAGAGAGAGAGAGAGAGAGAGAGAGAGAAAGCATTTGCCTAGTTGGACGGGCGTTCGGGCTGTAAATCAAATTTCAACGCCATTCGTCTTTTCCAATGCTCGCCCCACAGTTAAGCCTGCGACTTGACGCTACTTTCAGGATGATGGTGGCCGTTGG
>KB678513.1:5428-21885 GCA_000349165.1 Anopheles christyi | reverse complement strand
GCCGATTTCCAAGTGCGAAAGTGGGAAGCGTACCTTCCCGAAGCGAAACCAGCTGCAACGAAACGCTCTGCGTTGCATTCCTACCGTGTCCCGATGGTGACGCTTGATCACTCCGATCGTTCCATTTTTCCGTTCGCGAGTTGACACCAATTCAAGTTTCCCCTAGCAGTAGCAGCAGCAGCAGCAGCAGCAGCAGCAGCAGCAGCAGCAGCAGCAGCAGCAGCAGCAGCAATTGGAATCGGAGTTCCGAATCTCTAGCCATGTTTGACACACCGATCCCATTGTATGTGTATGGGGCCGTTAGCAGTGCGACTGTGCACATTTCAACTTCAAGCGATAAAGCGCTGGAAGGTGTTGCAAGGAATGTACATAGTCACACATACACACACAGACGATCGCTGGTCTAGAAAGGAGCTTACAGTGAGGTGATACGACACAACACCATCCCGGAGCAGCCAGCCTGCAAGGCGAATGAAATTCCATTAGTTCGATTTAAGCGCTCTCTCCCCCTTCAAGACGACGAGCATCAGCAATAATACCTTCGGGGAAGTAAAAAGACACTATTAGAAATGTGCATTTTACGCTCACCGTATCAGGAGACTGTATTTGCTATGCATAAACGATTGTTTACGCATTACCGTGTCTTTCGGTGGTTTCATTACGTGGCACTAAGGAAAATCCTATGAGTGCGCTACAGCTACAGCTGATACTAGAGAAATTTAGGACGGTCACACACGATTTTCTGACAAATCTACTATGCACGAGTGTATTTCACTTCACCGAAGCAAAAACCAATCCGGGAACATACTTTTCTGACAGAGTGTTTTGGCCGGGAGCTATGACATTCTTTACATTCCGTACAATATTTCACAGCTAGCGGTACATCTCCTAAAAGGCAACTGTAGCTAATGTCACTAAAGTACCTCTGCTCTTTAGCACACAACGTTGTCATTTGGCGAATACGTACGATGAACTGCAAACTTTCAAGCAAATGTGACCTTTTTTTCGTAGCGATCACACAGCATTAACTACTGCTGGTTTTTGCAATGATGGCTCTCGGTTTCTTGCGATCCACAAGCGATCTTTAGAGTTAGACACCGTCTGTTTAAGGATCCAGAGAGCAACCTTAACCTCCTTTTGAGAAGTTGGTTAGCTGATTTATGAGCTGAAATAAATTCAAACTGATAATGTAAAGAAAATGTCCCATTGAACGCAAACATTAGGGAGACTTGTACAATGTACGACTACGATCGAGTGAAGAAGATATGAATTGTTAGAGGATAACTGACTTTTTTTGTTTTGTTCCTAAGAGTTGCTTATAAATGTTATGTCCAACGTGATATGACAGTATTATTTTGCAGTCAATAATGTTGTAAGATGAAAGAGCATGGAATGCCAAAAGATTCATTTTATGCTACTTTCCAATGCAACTAGGATGATTAAAACAAAAAAAACCTATTTAACAATTATTTATCACTTTTTTTTAAGTTCATCTAAAACAGACACTTTAATTACCATTGAAATGTAAGTCCAGTCCAATAAAAAATGCTCACCTAAAACCAACTCGACTTGTTTATTTGCCTTATTCATTCCCAATCATAGCTAATCATAGCTTATCAACCCTCACACCCTCCCGGCTAGAGCCGAGATTCATATCTTTGCTGTGAAATCAACGCTTTGCGCATTCATTTTGGTGGAACAAAACGCCAAATAACTATTGCGTTCTGCTCGTTCCACCAAGGTCTACCATTGGATAGCGTTAGTAGATTCGCTAGAGCCCAGAGCAGAAGCAAAGAAAGGAAGAAACAACACAATTGGGTAATTAAATTAATTCAATCAAATTTTTCACCACCGTTAGCAGCACCGCCTAGAGAGCTTGCCCACTTGTCCCCAACGGCAGTTGTTCGTAGCTTCGCATGTTTATGAGTGTCACTCCTTACGGTTCAAAATACGATTGGATGCGATAAGCCACGCCAGTTGGCAATGGAACACATTTTTCCACTCATAGTTGGGGATTTATTTAAAAAAATACCATAGCATTGTTTCTGCTGCAGAAAAAGAAGCATTTGTAAACTGTATTTTCAATTAGAAAATTTCATTTGATATTCATTTGATAACAGTGTGTATCCAGTGGTGTGGGTCCGTCTAGGTGGTGAGAAAAATTGCTTATTAAAACAAGAAGCTATCTGCAACCTTCCTAAAACCTGACTTTTTCTTATTACACTTTCCCAAGTGACTTATGAGGAGCTTGTGACAAAGTCATTTTTCATACAATTCATACCCACTATTTGGGAGCAGCATGAAAAAAGAAATTAAAAAACTTACAACAATACTGACAGTTAGTAATACACTAGTGAAATTTCCACCAAACGAAACGCGCACCACCTGGCGGTGCTGTTGGTAATTAATTTCATTAGCACTCTCCGCAATGATATATCGTATATTTACGCCAAAAGCAAATGACACTGGCAACTCATGATCCAAACATTCCCGAGATTACTAAGATTGAGTAAGAGCAACTCTTCGCCTGCTGATCACTATCACGCTAACGGAGGATCGAGCCCCTAAAAAGTGGCCTAAGCGAATGGGCAACAATTTACCACACCCCTTTTTTTACACTCATAAATGATACCCAGCGATTATGCATCACTTTGAACCGTTTTAAAGCTTTGCACCGGCAGGATATCTCAATCGCACACTTACTTCAATGGGTCAGCTAGCTAAGCATAGGAAGGGAATTTTTAATGGGGAAGAAACACAACAAAATAAAAAATGTCACCAAATGGGAAGCATACAAAAAATGATACCTAAGGCCACCGCGAAACGCGAAAAGCCCAATTGCGAACTATACAGCGCCAAAGGCGGTCTTGTCTGTGACAGCGATGACAGTGACGTTTTGAGTTATGGCGCACTTTTCAACTTCCATTACTCGCACACCCCAGCCTCGAAAAAGCATTTCAGAGACTTCGGGAGGTCGTCTTTCGAAAAAAAAACAACAACAACAAAAAACACTCAAATGCGCACTACCGTACCCGAATGTAGTAGTAAATAAAACATTTAACCACCAAAGAGAACAACAAAAACATTAACCAGAAAACAAATAACAACGCAAAGTGTCACACATATTTTACCCAACTCCTCCCTCTCACAGCAAGAAATCGCTAAAGATCGCTTTAAATCTACCAAACAAAAAAGAAAAAAGTTTTCGTTCCGTTTCGTTTGCTGCTGTAGTTCGCTGCTGCACAAACTTCAAACGGTGTCAGGGGGCTCATCTTTCTGTGGTATCTTTATTTCTTGCCTTTAATGTGATGTGACCGTGGTTCCCATCTCCCCCCCCTCCCCCCCCACCCCTGGAAATTCCTTAAAGATGCAGTTCTCAGAGTGGCCTGGGCAAAAACCGAAAACTCAAGCCAAAATAGCTTACTTAATGCAAATGATTCACCGATAATAAATTGTTGAACATAAATTAGCGAACAGGGTGTAGCAGGCGAAGGGCCAGAAGGGTAGCGCTGAAACAAGGCGAACTACAAGCGCTGCAATTCACAACGCACACACGAAGGGAAGTGAAAACGAATGCAAACAAAATCTACCGCATATCATATTGAGGGGAAACCGGAAGCCTTCCGGATAAAGTCATGCAAGTTTTTCCTAAGGTGTTTGTGGTTGTTATTGTTCACTCTTCCCCCTCGCATTGTGAAACCTCCGAAACATATTTGAGCGCTTATCTGGATCGAAAGCTGGGAATGAAACACTTGGCTACCATTCCTGACCACAACCATCGTGTTTGTTGGCATTTGGCAGAAGTTTTACGTTTCCACATGGTGTGTAAATGGTGAAAAAGTCCCATGGCTTGTCTGCTTTTTTCACTCCGCCTTCCGCCTCAAAACGATACTTCCAAACAGAACGTCATTTTCGGTGAACTGTCAAAATGGTTAATTTATTTGAGATAATTGGATTAATTTCGTGGTCAACAAGTCAACTGCCTGAGACCGTAGCTATGGCGGAGCTCGGTGGATAAGTACATTGTAGGCAGTGGTCAACAAACTAGAGCCATATTTTTTATGTTTCAATCTTGTTGAAGTGGTTTTTTAAGAAAAAAGCAAACTTCATCAAAGTATTTTAATGTAAAAAATTTCTCCCATAAATTCGATCGAATTAATGTGTTTTACTGTTTTCTCAACACATTTTATTACGTCCCATTCTCGTAAGAACAGTACATTGTTATTCACACTACCTGAGGATTAACTCGGCATAAACCATCCTCAAAGGGCAAAGAAGTGCTTTTTTTAATTAACTGTCGCAGCTTATGAAAAAAGATTAATATTTCATTAGGCTATACAGCAGCAAGAAGGGACCCAAAGTATTTTACATAAATCCATTCCATAACAAAATTAATCACAAACCAAACTTTTTCCAACTTTCGATCCGCGCTTATTCAATGAAATTGTATGCAAAACCTGACCGTACCATCCCGTTGCTTATCAACCACGTTGACGTGAATGGAATACCAGCAACAAAAACATTCCATTCCTCGGACGAAGGTTGCTCTGAGTCACTGTTATGCCGGCCAACCGGAGGCGAGTGCGAACACACTCGAAAGAATGTTGATGAGCACTATAAAAGGATAATGACAGTAGCGTGACATTTTCAAATCGCAAACGCATAATTATGTTGCCAGTGGTGGTAGTAGTAGCTGTACATATACTTTTGAGCCGATTCCTCCGGTTGATCTCTGATTGCAACGGGTTCGAAAAGGGACGATCGCATGTACCTCAGTTGTCACCACGAAGATGCGACTTTTCTTCGGTGGTTTTCGACCTGCATGAGAAAACGGGGAAATGACCCGTTGTGGAACCCTAAAGTAAAAAAAATCAAAGTTTTACAAATAATGGCTTACCGAAATCAAGAGCTGGCAACCCTTTTTATCCTTAATCTGTTACGATCGCGAGCAGGACCTGTAGTTTCCGCGTAACATTCGCACGCAGAGACAATTCATTTTTCGAACCATCCTTCGCCCACCGCCAACATTCATCCATCCAACACACTGGCACCTTTTTTTTTCTGCCCGATACCCAGTCACACGCGATTATGATCACAGATCGTCGGACGTCGGCCGGAAGATCGCTGGGATGGAGAGCAGTAAATTGACTAAATCAACCCACCACATCAGCAGCAGCAAACCCATTTGCCAACACATTACGCCCAAACCGATTCGTTACCGTCGGCATCCCCTCGAAGTGACCGGAGGAGGAAGGAGAGGGAGGAAGGAATTAAGCCACACATGGAGGAACAAAACCCCTGGCAGCAAAAAAACAAGCGAGGACCGCGGGAGTTTTAACAAGCCCGATCTGAAACAAAAGCATTGTGCATCAATTCAGCTATCGCTCGCTCTGTCTGTTCTACCAGCAAAAGTGGCAAACGCACCGGGGCAGGCAACAAAAAACGGACCGACGGACCGACCGATCCATGTGTTCCCGTGTCCTGGAGCTCCTTTGAAGCGTCAGTGAAACGCGAACCGCGTGCGAAAGCGACGATGCAACGCGAACTAAAAAGCCACATGCCGCACAAACCCCGGTGCGGTGAATCTGTCAACGCGACAGGGTGCGCGCGCGCGCGCTCGAGCTCGCAACTGCACTCACTCTCGTGTTCACCTTTGCGATCCTGCCCGGTGTCGGAAGAAACGGAAAGCAAACGGAGTCAAACAACCGTGGAACAAAAAAGTTCGACGAGCCGCGGGTGCGCAACGCCGGGACGAACTGCATTCAACCTTCACGATCATTTGTCAAATTGTCAATTTGATAGGATAATTTACGATCAAACCCGGTGGCCGGGAAAGGGCCGGGACTCTCGGCGACACTACGACATGCCAAGTATATGTGTTTGTATGCGTGTGCGTGCAAGGGTCCAAACATGGGGATGTGTACGTTTTCGGTACACTGATTGTTTGGTGTGTTTTCCTGCGGAAGTTATCCACGGGCTTTTGGACGGGAAGCTTCAAGTCTTAAAGACTTCAGTTCATTCATCGGGACCATTCGGACTTTGCAAGAGAATTTTCCAGCAAACAGGAAACTAAAAGGACATGTTTGTAATTAAGCATAGGCTCTTTGCAAACAGACGATTCGCATACACAGTAAATAAATCCCTTTTTTTCCCATTTTTCTAACCACTCAAGACTAGCTGGAGTTCGAGCAATTCAATTCCCCGTTTGCACGTCGTCGGCACTGTTTGCCTGCCGGGTGACGAAAGCTTCTTTATAGTGACCGCATCGTTAAGCGCAGCTCCTTATTCGGTAAAGTGTTCTGCCGAGAGGGTTGTTGTGCACCGTCGTCGTTGACATTGGTTCTATTGGTACTGACGCGGGTATTTTTGTGTGGCCTACGACAGAAATAAAAGACAGCAGAATACATAGAAAAGAATTTTGCACGATACTAAAATTCACTCAACCGGTGACAAGGTGCGTCAAAGGGACGGTACAAAGCATGGTGTATAGCTCGAATTACTCGAATCAAACACGTTTAAAGTGTCAAAAACGAACCAAAATTCCCCGCAAATTTTGAACAGGAGTTCCTAACAAAAAACAACCGTTAATGAGTAAACAGATATTATAATATGAGTAGGCATAGTACAAGCGAAATCCGTAGCTCAGAACCGCTATTCAATTTCTGAATCAATAAAACCATCTTGAAGGAATTTCAAGACGGAGAACGGTTGGTGCGTATTATTCCTAGACTCATTAATGATTCGTAACGACATTAATCACGATTTGCTACCAGAAAAGACAACCATAACATAAGTCTATGCTCAAAATGGAACACACGCCCGCACATCTAATTTATGTTAATTTCCACCCCGAAAAGTAATAAAGCAGTTTGCTTGCATCCTATCACTGCTGCTGCTGCTGCTGCTGTCCTTTTCCGGTCCAGCACAACACCACTTCAATCGAAATGTAATAAATCAGCTCTAAATCCATAAACCCACCAGTCACGGCACAACGAACACAACAGCTTTATGTTTCACATCGTTCAAACTCATGGCAGCGCACTCAGGGAAGGAAGAAAGAAAAAGCCACATTGTCAACAGTAAATCATCCGCCCCAATTCTTTACACTAATTCTCACTATCTTAATATGCTGGACTCATTTATTTCCCATTTTCCCTTTTTCTCTACAGTCCCCCGAGGCCAGCATCATCGATCTGCGCCAGCTCCAGCCCATCGAGATGGTTTTCTCGCACTCCTATCGGTAAGTTTTCAAAAATCCTGCGCTCTAAACGGAAACGTGCAGAGATTTTGAAATGATTTATTTCTTATTTTGGCGTTCAAACACATCGAGAAGATGAACTTGGATCGGAAGAAATACCCAGCAAAACTCTTACGCATGAAAAACTGCAAAATCTTACAAACGGTCAATAGGGGCCTTAAAAATTTATCACAACCGTTACCCTGTCAATGAACTACACCATTACTGCTGTTTCAAAACCGATTGCCACCGTTAAGATTAGAGCAATTAATGCATTTAGAAGCATCTGCCTCAAACGGGCAGATATTTTCCTCCCACTTCAATCACTGTAACCTTTCGTTTCCGGGGTCAAACGGTGGTCAAGCAGGATAAGCAAGGGTTGAGATAATTATTCTTGTGCTGAACTATGCCGGGAGATTTCGATTGGGCGAAATGTCAAAACACCCGTTATGGTATCTTGTTGTGTGCTGTTATGAGTTTTTGTCGAATATTCGCGACCACATACCATTTAAACCTATTCCAATACTTCCTAATAGGTTTTTCATCCGGTTTAATGACTTGCAAGCTGCTACCACACAACGACTTAACCCTTAACCGAGTGATTATGAGGATGGGAGTGGAATTACTAATTTTCATACCAAGGTTCCATCCGTAATGCGCTGCCGATGAGTTATTATCGGTTTGTATCGCAAGGGTTAAGTACGATTTTCCGGGGACAATAAAAGCATTTCCGTCTTTGGGCGTGCCTGAACGATCTCAAATGTTGTGAAATATTGTGCAAAACAAAACCACGCATTCAACAGCATCATAAATAACGTTTGCAGTTTGGCTGAAAACGAACAAACATCTGCATTGGGCCGACCAAATTGCATCGGCTTCTTATCACAGTTTCATAATTGCTCAACGACCAATTCAATCGTCTAATAAGAAGTGATTATCATTTTCCTAAACCGGTTGAAAAGCACAAGCTTTGCAGGGCCTCCACGAGCCATTCAAATTGCGAATCAATCCAATTGGTGGAAAGGCGCTTCCTGTGTGTACAAACGTCCAATTGGTGTTGGTGCTTTGTGGAACACAGATAGGTAAACCACTCGTAGGTAACAAAGTTCAACGTACCCTAAAACACTTGATTGTTTAATATTCAAAATTGGTGAAGTTCAAATGTGTACTGATGTACTGCAGCTAAATTTGATGTTATGCCATTCACGGAACATTGTTGAACGTAATAAATAGCTACTTATGCAGATTCACGTATCATAAAACTTATTTTTGATTATTTATTATGAGGTTTAAAATCTAAATTATTGAAAGTTTCATCATGCTGCAATGCTACGAGCGAAGCACACCAGGTGGTAAAAATTAAACCTTTAATACTAGCGCTCAATTGTTTAAAGCAAATCGGAAAACATAATTATTCAACTGTCAGCTTCTTCAGCCCCACCGAATCCGACCAAATCGAATATTTTCTCTTGTGTGATTTACGCAAAGAACGTTTAAAATCAATTTCATTCCCTCGCAACGATCACCATCTGTCTTAAAAGGGGAAGACGATAAAAAAAAAGAAACGCAAACTAAAAACCACGTCACAATTGTAAACAGCTTAAACACATTGGGGCTGCCCTTTTTGCCACTGTGATGATAATTGCATTGACCCAAATTGAGTGTTTTGCGTTTGAATTGTTGCTTCCTTTGTTACCACAGCTAGGCTCATTCTGAATTCCCATCGAGCGTAGCATCAACCCTGCCACGCAAAAGCACTGTGACTGCGACTAATGCTATCACATATTTCGATTGTTCAATGTTCAACATCTCCCTTTACCCTCACTCCCGCCGGGAGTAGGAGGAGAACAATAATGGGGATGCAATAAAAGGAAAAAGGATGAGTAATTTAATCAAATTGCCATTGAGCGGAGTAATTCTTCCACGGGTTTGATTTGAGAAGAGAAAGAAGGAAAAAAAACATACTACTGTCAAAGCACACTTTCTTGCTCGCTTTGGATGTTTCCACCGTATTGACAAATCCTAAATCGATTAAGAAACGGCATCATTTCTTCCCTTCAGTTTGTTCGCTTGGGATGCCTTTATGAGTTGGGAATGGCAATGGCGGAGAAAAGCAGTCACGACTGTAGCTTTAAAAGAAAGAGAGGCGCGATTGAACTTATCGGCCAAATCAAGATGTAATTGTTCATCAAGATAAAACCGGCTGTTTTTGTCTTGTGAAGAAAATTGTTTTTGTTTCTGTGCCAAAGAGCTGCACCACAAAAAATAATAATAACGAGGTTAAGATGATTATCATTTGCGTTCACAGTTATGTGTCCTCTCTTGGTACGGTTGCGAGCTTTGTAGGACACTGCAAACAGTACATACACACAGATCGCTTCGAAAGGTTTACACCGTTTATCCCTCTGCTTTATTATTACAATCTGCTAATCGCATGAACCAACGGATGCGTTTATTTGGTAGAAAGATCATTTTCCAAACGACTTTTCCAACCTCGTCGCTGTTTACTTGATTTAAATCACTCTCCACGCCGTTTCGCCATAAAATCTACAATCATAACTCTTCTGCAACTCATACCACAGGGCCATCAGCAGCAAACGGAATAAAGCTAGTCAGACAAACAAACATCCGCGCATCATGGTACCGGTGAAAGTGAATCATTTTCATTGCACAGTCGTTATGGTTATGGTGAAATCTTTGTATATTTGGTATGCTCCATCAAAAACGAGCTACCGCCTTCTTCAAGTTCCCACGATTATGACTTAGTATTTTGTGCTGTTTTTTTTTCTTTCTTGCCATTCAAATTACGATACGCTTGTGTTTATTACAAGCATTTTTGTTTCGAGTCTGTTTGAAAGTAAAATGACCGTACCGCCGGTTACAGTATACAGTGTGAAATAATGGGGAAAATAGCATTAGTAGGAAGAAAAACTTTCGCTTTATCCACGCACCGTTGCGACCGTCAGTTTCGAGATACAAATGACAGAATGTTAAAAATAGAGCTTTTCAAATAAAACCTCACACATTCCTACAAACCAGAGCAGCTTAGTTAAAAGATTTAGTTATTTGTTTGTGTTTTTTCGCAGGTTCGTCGCTGATTGCCGGTTGCAGAACATTTCTCTTACTTTATTACTATAATTTGAATTCACGGACATGTGTATTGAATTTTTTTTAACAAAATCTTCATATCGTAGTGTCACACTAAGTATGAACCAAAACAAAAAGCAGTAACAGCCACATTCCTGATCGAAACACAAACTCAGAGAAAGCGTGCAAGAAAAAAGACATTGTTGAATCTGGCAAACTGTTCACGACATCCTGGTGGATGGAAACCCACAGTATCTTTCGCCCTATTCGTTTCCAATAAATTACTAACCGCGTTCGCGCCAGAATAGGCCATTTGGGGATAGCTGGGTCACTATAAAATAAGACCTTACTTGTGTGCGCGAGCTTACCCCTCCCACCTCGCGACTGGCCGAGCAAACGCGATAGGCCGCCGCGCACAGCTCTAAACTATTAAGTGCAATTATCGGCGAATAAAAATCGGTCTGAAAATTGCGCACAACCAACACGGCACACTAAGGCATCCGCTTCCCGGGAAAGCACTAGACAGTTGCTGAGGGAGTGGAAAACACACAAACACATACACAAACAACCATACAAATCGAAACTAAATTGATAGAATCAAAACGGCTTAACATCACGAACTTCACGCGACGCGGATATTGCAACGAAGCAGCTGATAATTTGGAAGACTGGAACTACGAAACTGCTGAGAACCACCGTACCACCCTATCGGTACGTACCTGGGAAGCACTTCGGTTCAAAAAGTTTGGACACGCAATCACGCTTGACCGTGTGCTGGCGCAGATGCTTTAAACACAGAACCATTTAAAGGCTATCTATCGCGAAAGGTGATTTACTTCTAATCGAGCTTTCTGGTGGAGTGGAAAGTTGTTTCGGAGTTTATTACCGAAAGGATGGGAACAATCGAATCGAAGATTATAAGTTGCATTCAATGTTCCCAACATGGTTGTAGCGTGCTTGATTGATAAAATGAATCGATTGACAACTTCCTGGAGCGAATAGCTTGAGGTTTTTCTTTCCACTTTGGCTACGGGTTATGGCGAATGGTCACGGAAATGGTTTGATTATTTTAACGTTCATTTTGAGAATAACTTTTTTTACCGACGTTATTATTGTTATGTGTTGACTTATTGCACTACATCAATATATAAGGTAAGAGGTAACCTTATAATACAGAAATATTTATTCTTTTCAATTTGTTCGTATGCCGTAAACTTTTTATTTTATTAACGAAAAAAAAGCGTCCCTGTCCTATATCAAACGCAATCCTTTTTAACTCCAGAAAAAAAACTCACATGCAAGCAAACACACTGAATGTGCACTGTGACATTTTTTGAGTTAACTTTCACAGAGATTGCTTTCTTCGGTGGGAGATTAGCGTCGGCTTACGATATTAATCCGCCTCGGTGCATTACTGCAATCCATCCACCCTGGCTTCCCCCCTTCTAGTCCTCGTTTGCTGATGATGTCATACGCCGTGGCAAAATAATCCAAATTTTCAGTGGCTGATTGTAGCCACTCGTATACGATGGTAACTGAGCCGAGTGCCTGTTCCATCAAACTCACAGCAACTGCACCTGTAAGGATTTATCAATCTTAAAGAAGGACGCCGCCAAAAAAGTGCTGCCAAACCGACTATCTACCATCTGATGCAAAGAAAGAGCGAAAAGAAGGAACTCGTACAACAACAGCAGCAGAAAAAAAAATCACCACCAAAATCACTGTCATAAAGGATCGTTTTCCTCGTGCACGATCCTCAAGACATCAGAATGGTAGTATCCATCGAGGTGACGCAAAAAAGGGCACAATACACAATGAGCGAAAAATATACCACCCGGTTCGTATGCGCACGACCGTTCGCCGTTTTTTTTTTTTGTTGTGTGTTAGTCTTTTCGTTCTCTTTTTCTCTCATTTGGGGCCACGAAACATTTCTACCAACTTGTCACAAAATATTTTGCATTTTCTTTCGTTTTTAATCCTCTTATATAATGCCATCAATGCCGACAGTATGTTGTTGAAATGCGAGATACAGGGAGTGGGGAAACGTAGGCGCTATTACGAAGCAATTCGTTACCGATGGAATTGACTTCACCGAAAAGGGTCGCACTAAGCGGAAGAACAGATACTGAGAAACTGCTCTCACAAAAAAAAACTTCTTCCACCAACACGAATGGCATGATGCTAAGCATGGACAAGGTATGTGCGGACCCACCAGTAAAAGGATCTGGCACAATTGGCAGGAGAGTCAATCACCGAATAGCTTCCACTCGGGGACTGCGACATAGTTTTGACCAGCAGCAAATTATCGACCAACAACATAAGGACAAGCCACAAATCATCAGCAGAAAACTTCAAATATTCGGGTCCGTTCCTTATGGAGTATTCCCTAGACCCTTCCCTTTGAACCGAAACCACTCAGCACACTCCAGCAGTACGCAGTAATTATACCAGTGTTTCCATGGAACAGACGTCGCCGTCTCTTCTAATTACCTTGACTCAATCAAACGACTGTTCGTACGGCCAAACGTACATCCTCTGTTTTAATAATTGGACAAATCTTGCGATTTTCCGGCGCACAGGACGCAAACGCAACATGATTGATTCGCATGAATTCATTAAAAATGTTCCGCCTGATGCACTTTGGAAGGCTTTTTTACTCATCGCACCTCCTAAAAGGATGTTCAGTTCCACACATTTACCATTGTGTTGATGTTGCGAAAATGGAGAAAACAATTGCCGAAGCGATACGGAATGGAATCCGAGGCGTGGTCTGCAGAGAACAAGTGAACAGCAGCACCAGGCTATAATGTCACAAGTGCTTTTCCGATGGGTTATACCAACAACTTAATTAGGTTCCAAATAGTTTGTGCAAGAGGATCGCCTGTATGATTGGTCCAATGCGACGAGCCAATCGTGATGAGTTACGTTCATATTCAGAAGGGATGTACAAGAGTGAACCACTTATCGCGAGTGTCATTGCTAACATTGGTAACTACTCCTCCTCTCCCCCCCCCCCCCCCTGTGTTCCGGCCGGCACAGTGGCAATGTGGACCAATTATTGGATGGAATTGGAAATAACTTACAAAATGTATCCACCATTTAGCAAGTGCGTACCAAAGTCGATCGCTAAATATTCGGAAAGATCCCGAACATGAACAGCATTCCTACCGCACGGTTCGATTAATTCGTCGATCAACTCGATTCTACCACGCTTTAGGAGGAGTACGGAGCATATCTCCTAATTAACGATTGTATAGTAATTAGTCATCAGAGCCAATTCAGTCTGTTGGTGAAGCAGCTAGAAAGCAACTTAAACATACTACCCATGGATGATTCCTTGAAATTCACCATATGAATGAGATCATTTCAATGTTCGGTTGAGACGGTGAACCTTCGAGGTAGGGACTCGACATCCACAGAAGAACTACCTTGAGAAGGAGCACAGGATTTACGGTAGTTTTCTGAACACAACTTTTACCGCTGCTTACATACATCTCGTCTTACATCTGACAAGCTTCCTGGGAACATATCGATCATCCTGAGAGTTAAGACTCATACGCTCAGGAAACCAGTTTTTGATATTTTTTCCACCTCTAGCGGAAGCCTTTAACTGGACAGCTCACAGACACATACAAGCCCTGGTGAAATGGAGCTGCCGCTTCCCGTGTGTTGTCCAACAAAAAACAATGCCCCAAACTAAAACCGATCGTAATTATTTATGGAAAACGAGAATTAATGAGAATTAAAATATTTCAGATACTCTCTCTCTTCCACTATTTCAGCTTTATTAAATACCCATTTAGAAGAAGAAAAGCCAGCTTGCCGCCGAGCAATACGAACTAGAGAGCTTGGCTCGCCACATTTCTCCAAACATTCCTTGCCGTGAAAGGGCGGTTGAAATTATTTATTCGCCGAAAAGATATCGACCAGTTGGGAGTTTCAATATATTCGACCATATCATGCACATCACTGCCATTCCACCAACAAAACATAACAGAAAAAATACGGGAGCCTTTGTGTGCACACACACACACACACACACACACACTCCCACTTACACGCATACGTGCGCGAAACAGATGGCCACATGTCAATCTGTCAGATTATGTTACCCCCGATTTGTTTCCTGCTGCATGGTGTTGGGGAAGAGGAAGCGGGAGTGTTAGTCCAGCATCCAAGCGCTGTCGGATAAGGTAGAGGAAAGAGACCGCAGATGATCGATCCTATCCCCGTGGCCAAGGAACCACGGGTGGATGGAGTGTTTTGCGCGCGTAATGGAGCGTTTTTTTTTCGTTGATCCAAATTTTGACAGCCGGGGGACACCCAATTGGGATGTGAACGCGGGTGGAATGTCGCTATACAACTCTGGTCCAACGGTTTTCGACTGCCGGATGTTTTCGTGGTAAGTTTCGTTGGTTTCCTTACTTACCGTCGCTTTATAACCGGTACTCTCCGGTAGACATTGCTCCTGCTGACTGCTGGAGTGTAAGATTTCATCCAGCACCAAGATAAGAATCAAAAACGTTTGTTTGATCTGTTAATTATTGATTTGGTACAACGTGCAAACCAGAAACCTGTGTGTTTGTGTGGAGTTCGAAATGGGGCATAATGGGGGCAACAAACGGGTAAGAAGTTTATGCCAAAACCAAGAGACCAAGAGACTTGCGGGAAAGAAGGAAAGATTAATTCATGTTTCAAGCCTCCATGAGGCTTTAAGCTTAATTTTAAACACATTTTAAGGCATGCAACAGGTTGTTACTTCTGGCAACTGTCAAAACATTCCTCAAGACTTCGAAAATACTGGCTACTTCGAATGAAATTAAAAAAAAAAACCCAAGCCATCGATTGCTCTTGCATCGCATTGAATGCACATAACTCCACGCAATGCCTTCCCTTTCGCCACTCTGCTAGGCGTGAACCGCCCCTTCTTCCATATCCCATTGACATGACGTTGTTTGCGAATTCGATTCGGGTTCAATTTCTGCACTTTTGGGGACCCGCGCCAAGCCGTAGAAACTGGAACGATTCTACCGAACGCCTTTTTTTGGTCATGTTTGCCAAATCGTTTCCAGTGAGCAGCAACAAGGGGCAACAAGTGGGGTACAAAAGCTACCACGCTACCGAGAGCGCAACACACTGATTGAGTTTGTCATCTTGACTCATATCTCATATCGAAGATTGTGATTGCCAATCTTGATTGTTCTGCTGCGTGTTTCTGCTACACGGGGAACCGGTTGGACCCTGTGGCTTGCATTGCTCGAGAGCCGGGCTGTGGTCGCAACTGTTCAGCCCTTTTTTTATTTATACAAACACACACACGCGCACAGTGACTTCTGAACCGGCTTGGGTTTGTGGTTGGTTGGGGTTATGTTACGGTTGTGCGGTTACGGCCACTTTTGGTTGACATTCTCGTGGGCTGCTTATTTTGGAACTGCCTCTAACGAACTGGCCTTTACAACAAGGAAACTTTACGCTGATATGATAAAGAAACAAACTTTTTCTTTTGGTTATAGCATTATATTGGATTAGCAAGCATCCGGCATCCGTTCAGTACGTTTATTGCTTAGTACTTTGTTCCGTGTTGGTTATTTTAGTTTAGCAGGTATGAGCAACGACAAACCCGGAGATGGAAAACTTTTTTGCGTTAGATTGATCTTTTGCCCTAATGCTTAATGCAGCGTGTATGTCTAGGAAAATGTGTTTAAGCACAATGAACTAATGATGCATTTTTTTAATTGCTACCTTATAATGTCTAGCCTTAATTTAACATTAACCAACAATTTTGCTGGTAGGGTATTGTCATATTTTGTTAACGTATTTTTTCACTATTTTAAATGCAAATTACTGACGGTTTCCTTTTATCTTCAACCAGCCAAGTGCATTCGGCCTCTCACCGTAACGAAGATAAATAATGCCTTCGATATAAGACTACACACACACACACACACACACACCTTTTTCTGCGATAAGTATAGGATAAACATTAGATCAACCCTCGGGCATGTGTAAACACATTTCGCTCGTATGCAAATTATGCATGCTCAAACAAAACACATGCTCCTCATCATCTGTTTGGGCGGTGGTGCCTCACTAGCCCAAACCGCCTTGCTAGCTTAGCTCTAGCAGAAGCTTT
>KB678502.1:0-11929 GCA_000349165.1 Anopheles christyi | reverse complement strand
AGATGCAGATTGGCACCACCGGTGGGGATATAGTGATAAATGTTGGAGTGTCGTTCCTGATGCTCGTGCATCGTGTAAGGCAGGTTTCTGTGTGTGTGTGTGTGTGTGTGTGTGTGTGTTTTTTAAGGCTCACTTGAAGGTAGAATATGATTCCACCTTACTCAGGAGAGAGGATAAAAGGATGTCGCATTCGCACAATAACTTCCGAAATGTGCACCGAACGAGCGCATAGTCTGCACATATCGGAATTCCTTTCCGAGTCTGGGTAGTTGGTTGTCGTGCTGCTGTTGGTTCGGCCTCTAAAAAGAAGCGATCCTCGTCAGACGCTTTGTTGCCGTTCCGGGTATGTACGTGCGCATTTGCTTGCAGACGCACGGAATTGAATGTTTCTGGTAAACAGATTTATTTCCATCCGTTTCGGATCAATCGGTCGTTGTGAAAACCCCTTTTTGACAATCCCGTTTTTCGCATCACAAGAAGAGTGCATTTCCATTGTTCCCGTTTGACCGTTTTGGGTCTTGCAGTTGGGGGAACGATTTATAGACGCTCACCGTAGATGGGTTTGTTTTACATGAGATTGCATCCTGGTTTTGAGTGGAATTTAGAAATGCAACATAACGGAACGATTGGTTCGTTCGGTTGAGCTTTTCATTTAACGTCTTCTGGACAACTTCATTGCTTTTAATGTCTTTCTTCGTTATAAAAGTTTCAAGATAATTAATGACTGTAAAGTGCGACATCGAACCACTTTACTTTGCTGCAAAACAGTAAAAAAAAACTAAAAAAAAACTTTCCACTTTCGCGTTTGATGTCGCACACTTCCACGAACCGAAGCCAGCAATTTTAAATGCACACCATGCAAAACGTCGCGTCGCACTCGGTAGTGCATTTCCCTTCTACCTTGCCTTCCTTTTAAAGACTTGTGTCAATGTCAATTCCATTTCACAACTACCCGAATCCAATCAAGAATCCTGGCAAACATGGAACGTGCATTACAAGCGGAACGCAAATAGACTAGTGACAGCTTTTCGATTCCCACTTTCTATTGGCCGAAGGAGCATTCCGCTTTTCTTGGCGTTGACACACACACACACACGGCAAGGCACGTGCGCTTACCGGTACTGTGAAGGTACCGTCCAATATCCTGAGCTCATTTTCAACTGCAGCCATCGAATCGGGTGAATTCGCGTATCGAATGCGACATTTGACATCCCACCCAGCTCTTTTGCATTGATGTTGTGACTCTTTCGCTCTGTGTGCGTTTTTTAAAGTGACTTTTTCCCGGCATTTTCCAATTTTGAAGATGTGACAGCTTTTTGGGAACGGGAATGGTTGAATCACGGGATTGCATACTTAATTCGGCTTGCTGTTTCAAGCACAAGGGCGGCGAAGGGGGTGGGACCATGGTGCACGAGTACACGTCAATTTAAGTTCACCCATTTGGAGCTCATGAATTCCACTTTACCAGGATTTCATCGTTGATTATGGGAAAAGTTGGTCCACCATTTGGCTTTTTGTGTTGCCCACGAGAGTGGCCCACGGCAGTGGCTGAAGGAGTGAAAAACATCTCCCTATTATCAACACCTCAGCCACCCACCAGTTGCTGCAACGACGAAATCGATTCTTTGCCCTTCGGATGAGCAACTATTGTGTGCGCTGGGTTGTAGGAAAATTAATATTCCACGCGCCACACGGAACGCAAACTGCTCTTCCCTGGCTTGTGCTATGGAGTGATGGAAGTTGCTTTCTCAAGGATGCCACAGTCTGGTACACAGCCTCCTTAGTTCTCCCAGTGGCTGGGTGCTTGATTGGATCCACAACAAAAACTGGAAAGCACCACCTGTACACGCCAGGCAGGCCTGGTCCGGGGTATTGCTTCACCGTTCACCGTAATCGACACGATTGCTCGAAGACGATGATCACAATAATAGCGATGATGAAGGTGCTGGCCATCCTGCCTCGCGAGGAAAACTTTTTTCCCCCTTCACCGTCACACAAACACGGGTTGAAAGAGGGGAGGAAGTAGGGGTATTTTACCTCTTTACTCCTGCCTCGAGTGGAGGCTCTCGAGCTGGGCTTTCCGTTTTATCGCGAGCGAGAAAGCTCTTAGCGCTCTTTACGTGTTTTTTTTTTCATGTTGCTATTGCGTCGATGTATCGCAACAGTGCATCACCATAAGGGCGATGGTTTTTTTTTTTGCTTTTTCATCAATGTGCCCCGGCTCTTCTACATCCGGAGATGGAACGAAAACCGTTGACTAATGACTACCAGCTGGACTTAATACTTTCCCAAGAGCGTGCTACGAGAAGAGGACGGTGAATGGAATAAAATCGATCGCATAAGTACTCGAACGCGCTGAAAGGTTGGATGGCTTTGACGGGATGTAGTAGAGTGTTGAGTAGGAGGAGCACTTGTTGTTGGTGGAGCAGATAAGAAAGTCTTGACGGATTGAGTGGCATGTTAAGCATGTAAGAGCGCACCCAGACAGCGATGGAAGAGTTGTTTACCACATTGATTTGTGAAGTTTTTGTTGTTGCTGTTGTAGAATGTAAACGTGTTGAACACTCCTGTAGTGACTGTCAATAGAGCATGCTAAAGGATGTCTAAAATAATAAGACATCGATTTATTTTTTTACATAAAACAATTGATTCAGGAATAAAATTAATGATAAAATAGCGTACAATTTGATCAACAGTAAAAACGCCCAAAAGTATGCAACCCACCTAACAAATTGATCATTTTAAAATTTTATCCACACGGAGAACTTGTTCTTTAAATCGCTTTGGCAAGATCTGTTTATACTTTTTAAGAAAAGCATGGTTAACATTGTTAGAAGTAAATCCAAAGCTAAGCTACGCATTATTATAGTCGATCAGCACGAATTACGCGTAAAACGCATCGGTTTCCTACCCTTACCTGTACGAATGCTTCCACCTTTATACCTTTTCCATACGAGCCATCCATGCTTTGCTCATAAATCGCCCAATAAAAAGAAATCAATGCAAACCAAACAAACAAGCAACAAACTCCGTAAGCATAATCTTTTTGCGGTGGATAAACGGTTTAAACTCCTACTACTTCGCGTCTACTTTTGCACACGCGTTGATCGGGTTTTGTGGTTTGATTTTTTAACCCTTTTCAAGCCTGCGGGTGGCTCATCTTGCCAAATGCTTTCCAGATCTTTCCTCAAACTCAACCTGGCGGAAAAGTATTCACAAGAAGGAAACCGTACATTCACTTTTGGAACTGTCAGAAATGCTGATGCTGACTGTGGACTGGCCCTTCCCACCAGAAGGGATCGGACGAATTGCTAAAGGTTGAAACTTTCATTTTACAGAGAAAAACGGAAACCTCAAACTGTCAAACAATTTCATCAAAACAAGGTTTCCCTTTGAGTTGAGCTATTCGTAGACAGTGCGAAAGGTCTCCCTGGTGGGTGTAGTTGTGTACATGGAATCCGTGGCTTTTCAGTGGAATGCCGGCTATACCAGCGTAGGATGTTGTGGACGAATTGCTCCGGAACGTTTTTAGGATCTACATTCCTCGTTTGAGGCCGCAATCAAGGAGCTATTTTTACCCAGCTGTTACAGTGCTTAGCCCTTTGAAAAGGCTTTCCTCCGAAACGAAGGCTTACAAATAAAACGGCTTGAATCGTTTCAAGAGCAAATACTACTGCGGAAAACGGCTTGCAGATATGGTCTATTTGATCTATTTGATTGCTTCAAACACGGCATTTAGTAATGTGTTAAATTTAAATTGATTTTTTATCGACACCAAGTAGCATCCGCTTGCTTAACTCTTGAAAGGAACTAGAGTACATAAAAAAATATGCGATTTCATATCCTTTCATCATACTATGCCAGAAACCAAGCGCTTATTGGTGTACCTTCATTGATCATTGACGTGCTCATTGAAGAAGGTGATTTACCCCATGAACCTTTTCTCCATTTACTTTCCTTCTAACCATCTGCACTCTGCCGCTCCTGAACGTTACACTATCATAAGAGGAAAAATGCTTCAACCACAAATGCAACACTTCATCACCTATCCGCCATGGTACAAACGGTTCGACATTGAATCAATTCAACCCGCAACAGAAATTATCTTCCTGAATCAACCATTTCATCGGCGATTAGTAGTAGTGGTGAGAATGGAATGCCAACGGCTTGGTGAGGGAGAAAAGGAGACTGAAGAAACGAATCAACAGCGAGGCAGAATCAGTCCGTGTACTACGAGATGCGCCTCGGGACGGCGTTGAAAAGGGCCGTTTGATCGAAATCAACCGCAAAGCCGCACTCCGTACGAAGAAACTCACTTCCCGTTTGCTCTCGTTAGCAATCGATTCCACCAGAATGTTCTCTCCTATCCCCTCCTGACCGCCTTTCAGTTGGTACGGTGCGATCGATTTACCACCCATTTACTTTCTTTCTGGCTCGGCATAAAAGAAAGGCGATCGCAAACGGGATGCTAGGAAATGTGAAATTTCCACTGGCAAACTGCGATACCAATGCGAACGGAATGTCTTTGCAGCGAACCGAAGTCGTCATCGGCACGACAGCGCAAGGATGATGGATGATAAAATGGTTACAAATGGAATTTCTGTTTGCACAATCATCACCATCATCGGGACGATCTTTGTTGTTTGGTGAGATGCCCTCACCGGGTTGATGCTTTTGATTGAGCTCGTCGAAGATGCTAATCATGATAATAGCTTAAACGATTCCTTACAATTGCATTTCCGGGTTTGCATAATAGATGATTTATTGAGTGAGAAGTAAAAATAGAACTCATCACAAATTTAATAAAAAGGGGTTTTGTTAGGGCAGTGACAAGCTTAGCATTTACTTTATAAAATCTTTCATCATTTAAATTTGTATGGAAAGCAGTATATTTTTCTATTAAACATTCTATTAATTAGATAAATAGTTGTTTGCTCGAGTTCAAGTTTTGCTTCTTAAAACTGCATGTGAAATTAAAATAGTTCCATTGCAGCGCCCAGCACTCCTCTTCACCGGCTCTATTTCATTCCAAGTAATTGTTCGCTTCGACTTTTCCCCTTTTCTCTGGTGTCCTTTATTGCATCAACAACTCAACCCTCCGATCCTTACGGGGTCGTCTCACCAGCAAACTCAATCACAGTTGCCTTGGCCTATGATAGCCTTGCTGTCTGCGAGCCCTAGGCACACGGCTGGATGGAATTCAATTTGCCGGCTAAGGATAAACTTTTAGCTACTGATAAAGGCAGATAGTTTACAAGTTTTACAATTATTTTTTAACCGTATAGCACGGGTACGTTGGTTCAAAACTCTTCGAGTTGGTACAGAGCAGCGAGTGCTTTGCTGCTATCGAGCATGAAACTTTTCTCCTACCATTATCTACCACTCGACTAATCAGCCATCTCTTCGACGTAGGGACTCCGTATCGTTGCGCCTTTACAACTAATTGGCAATTTGATGCAGACCGATGGGAAACCGAAATGAATTGAAACTTCATCCAGCGTGGTTGAATGACGGAAGAGCTGGGGGTTTTGCTTGCCGGCTTTGCGTTAGCCATCAATCGATCGGTAGAGGAGGAATCTGAGAAACATTCCCCCCTGGAATGAAATTGTGTCACTATTGAGTGAGTGAAACAAACCCGTAAAAACTGCTAAACGTACAAGCAACTACAGATCGGGTTTATTTTTGTTTTACATGGAAATAGTTTTGTCACCTTTGTTTCTGGAAATTGATTAGGTTAAAAGGTTCAGTTTTAACAAGCTAGATACCATGCAAGGGGAGGGTGTTGGCTCATTGAACAGTTAATTATTTATTGTGCTGACAGCAGGTCCTGAACATTCGTGTCGTCATGAACTTTTATCGGATTAGTATATCACATGCTTACACAATTCTCACGATTGTTTGGAATTTTCTTATTTTCCAAACGTAATCGTGAAACGTATACAACATTTATTGGAAAACAGTCAAAATCTGTATTAATGGCGCGGTCGTTTGTGTCATATGGCTTAAAAAAATAGAACATTTCAATACTTAAAAAGTTCAATAACTTTATTTATTGGAATATTTATTCTATCAAAACATATGCACAATTTATTTTGATCTCAAAAATTGGTTTAAACGGTTTACCTGCAACTGTTTTAGTGAGCTACTTTAAGCGCTCATGGAATAACATCCACCAGGTTCCAGCCTACTTCAAACCACTTTTCCAATAAACATTCTATACGCTTCATTGCATTCTCTTCTTAAACGAAGCGTGTACTGTAAACAATTCCAATAAAACAAAACATATCTCTCTCTCTCTTTTTCTTATTCTTGTTTGGGAAGCTTTCTTATTTTCTTCACCTTTTACAGCTCCGGGCAATGAACAGTAGGAGAGCAGTATCACAATTCAAATGCAAACCAAGTTCCTCGGTTGTATCGAACAAAACTGGATGCTTGCCTTGTCTCCATTACCAGTATTGTATTATACTTTGCCGAATGATCCCAAGCTCAAACTTTATGCTCCGAAGCATCTTTAAATGATTGCTGAGAAGAAACACGAAACGCGGCACATGGAAACCGTACCTTTGGTACCGCTCTGGTTCGAGTTCTCAAGATTGCCGGGAAGGAAAATGAGCGTAAATACGGCCCACACTTCGTCGTTGGCAGCGAGTGAACTCGACATTGTGATGCTTTCCCCTTTTTACCCCCAAGCGTAACAAAGATAGTTAGACAACTTTTCCCATCTCATCAACACTGATTCGAAGCGGTTTCGAGGGAGTTCTGAGGCGATGGTTTTGCAGAAAGTTGGAATAGAATAGTTATTATTTAGTTTTTATTGTTCGGTTGCTACGGTGGCACGGGGTGAAAAGTGGATCGGGTGTTTGTGGGATTCGATTTCATTTTCGATCGAGTTTGGAATCCTACTGGGGTGAGAAAGACCTGGGATGAAATCAAATTATTCAAAGATGGTCTGTTTTGTACTCGGAGCCTGATGGAAAGGATCAACAGCCACTAGTTCTCCATCCAGATGGGCGGAAGGATGGGTGGAATGAGATATCAGTGGGCTGATGATTGCTTAAACAACGTCAAAACTTCCCATCTTTACAAGATGGATGTACAGGTTCCGACTTAATGAATCCAAGCAGGCGGGGGAATAGAGTCCAAAGGAAGAAGAAAAAGTTTGAAATTTTACAGATTCGGTGAAATTGGTTCGTAAAAACTTTTGTCTCATCTACACATACCAGCGCTGCTTCGATCGGGAACAATTGGTAAATTTTGTTGTTCGCATACAGAGATCTTCAGTGGAACTAAGTCTGCTTCATTTGTAGGTTAAAAGAACATTCTTTTTTTGATAACCCATGATACCCATACTCAGCTTCTTGAGTGGTTTCTTGGGTGAAACTATTCTCGAATTCTCGAACCATACTGTATCTCACTCGTCATAAACTTTCTTCTCATGCTGGACACAAACTTCTAAAAGTTCTAGAGCAAATAAATTAGCTTCCATAAACTATGCCGTACAGCGTGGGTTGCAAACTTTGGCACAATACTTTCCGAGCAAGAAGAAAAGAGGTGATCAAATAATGGGTTGGTTTAACTTTTGATACGTTGCTGGAAAACAGAAAGATATTCTACCGGTTCTTGTTGCTCCAGACCACTGATGTTGCAAAACACCCTGTCCATCCTCTCGAATGGCCATCTTTGTTAGGATGGAAATTAAAAACTCTACCCATGGTACGAACCCAATCGAACCAATAAAACGCTTGAAAGTTGAAAGTGATTTTTTGATTTCTTATTTGTTCCCTGTCAGTTTAGAAAAAAAAAAACACTCTGACTCGGGGTCAGAAAGTTCATCCATAAAGCTTAAAAATGAAGCCAACTCCTAGTCTACCTACCTAGCCGCACACATTCATCATCCATTCAATGTGTTTGTGGAGCGCTTTCTTGTAGAAATATTGCAATCTCTCCTTCTCGCTTTGCAGAACCCATTCGTCATAAATTCAACTCACGTCCCAGGAGGCACCTGTTCTGTGACAATATTTGAGCACAACCTTGCCATCCTCTTTACCTCTCTATCGCTCTCGCACTAACGACGGCGCTATTTCAGTCGTTTCGCATCATATTCCATTAGTGTGATCGCCATTCCTGTCGCCCTCGGCCATCGAAACGAAAGTAGCGTTGAGAATTCTAGCCCGGTTCTCCATCATCAATCGATTGGCTTCTTTTGGGCCAGCCAGTTGCCATAGGGCAAACACGGCAAAAGGCACTTCAAGCGTGGCTCATGGCTCAAGATGGTCGAAGAAAGCTTACCATCGTATCCGGCTGGCCATTTCGACACTCAGTGGGATGCGGGTGAGGGTGAAGAAATATGTCGCAAATAAAAATCTACTTGAGCACAAACATTGACTCTGTAATAGAATAATCCGAGCGGAGTCTTCTTTGGAGTGGGAGTCTCGAGCGAGCGAGCGAAAATGGTGATGCTGTGACGCCACTCGTCTTCTACCTTTTGCGAAGCGTCCAATTATTGGCTATATAAATGCGTTGCCAGACTGACTGTTCCTACGAACCACCGGTTGGCCACCGCATCACAGCATCATCATCCGCTCTCATGAGGATGAAGAATCTTTTTATTCCTCCATTATGAACCTATCAAAAGTCAATGATCCTCGTCGTAGACGACGACATCGTCTCTTCTATCGCAGAAACTAATTCTTGTTTCTTGCTCTCTCATTTATTCGCTCTCTCGCTCTCTCTCTCTCTATCTCTCTTGCCACAACCAAGATGAGCTCCAATGAACATTCCAAAGTTGCCACGTGGCTGTGGTTGTATGATTTATTTACGCTTTAATTAAGGCTGAATAAATAATACAAGATGGAATGGGTTCGAACTCGGTTTATTTCTCTCTTTCTCCTCGTTTCGCCACTTCTGTCTGCTTTAATATGTATGCACGGTCACGGAAAGCTTAATTAGAGAGGACCTCTTGTGCACCTCGTCCATCTCGTGCAAAGCTAAAAGGGCAAAGTTGAAAAGGTGTGGGTTCCAATCCGTTGCGATTTTCTATGATAGCTATGTCAAGATTCCGTGCTCAGAGTATCTTGCAAGGTGTGGTGTCTGGTGTGGCCTGGGCTCCTGTCTAAAGTGTTTATTGTTTCGTTTACAATGTTTATACTGACAGCTTGCGCGCTGACTTGATCTAAATTTCACCTTTTCAGTTTATTTTCTTTGTAAAACTTGCCACCCCAACTTCCGGGTACTAATGCATCCTTTCTTTACACTCTTCTCCCATTCCAGCACCGGGTCCGAAGTCTTGGCATCATTGCCCTTTCGCTCGCCTTCATCGTACACTGCCGGCTGACACTGCCCCGGCCCGGTACGCTCTTCTCCACCGCCGACAATCCTACCGCCCGCAGTGGTTCCCTGTGGACGAGATTTCTCACCTTCACCTACCTGCCGGTGGTTAACTTTAAGCTGCTGCTGCTGCCGGATGTGCTCAGCTTCGACTGGGGCATGGATGCGATACCGCGCATCGGTACCGTGTTTGACCGCAAGGTGGCGCTCGCCTGCCTCTTCTACCTAGCACTCGGCTGGGCACTGTGGTCCAGTGGCCGTGCGCTCGCCAGACGACAGTCGTCGATGCGCTCAGCAGGAGCGAAGACTGCTTCCACCGGTGCTTCCAGCAGCTTCAATCGTAAGCTTGCCAACAAACTTAACCTGCACCGGTTGCGGGCCGGCGAAGAGGCACACTCGCCTTCCCTTCCCGTCGTGCAGCTGGACGAGCCGGCGAACGGTGCTGGTGCATCAGGCTGTGCGCTATGCAAGCATGATGCCGGACTGCATCACTCGAGCTCGTGCCGGACACTGCACAACAACAACGGCCTGTCGTCCATCATGTGCGGGTGTGCGTACGTACCGGAATACAAATATTTATCACTAGCCGCGCCCGCCCAGCTGGCTAACTACTTCTGCCGGACGGCCGGTACGAGCAGCAAGAGCACGGCGCGACCGGCCAGCACCAACAACAATGACAGTGCCAGCATCAACTACAACCAGAGCTTCCAGGGAACGGTGGTCGGCAAGAAGTTCGCCTGTCACTGGCCACTCGGGTCGGTTGGTGAGACGACGAACCTGGACAAAGATAAGCCATCGAATCCGTTCCCATTTACCGGCCTGCTCGCTGCACCGGCGGAGATGGTTTCCTCCTCTCTATCCTCCTCCTCCTCCTCCCCCTATACCTCATCCTCTTCGTCCTCATCATCTTCTTCCTGCGCGTCATCCGTGCGGGGTGACAGTGCGGACGGTTCGACGGACGGAGAGGCGAGCCATCACGAGAGCAGCTCACTGCACAACTCGCCCGCTGCCGCACTACTCATGTCCGTTGCGCTGCTCGCACTCCCCTTTCTGCCCGCCAGTAACCTGCTGTTCTATGTGGGGTTTGTTGTCGCGGAACGCATCCTCTACCTGCCAAGCGTTGGCTACTGTCTGCTTGTGGGGCTCGGTGCAAGTGGTCTGATTGATGGTGGCAGTTCATCCAACGGATCGCCTAGCGGGAAGCTTCCGAACTACGGTCGGTGTAGTGGTCGTCGAACGGGGAACTCGATCCGTTGGATGGGTACGGTCGTGCGCAAGTGTGTGCGTGCACTCGTTGCGAGTGAGTGTGCTGGTGAGGTGCGTGATGCTGCCAACGGGCTCAACCGTATGTCGGTCACCAGTGATAATGGTAACGGTGTTAGTGGCCGTTATGGCAAATTCCGCACCAACGGAATGAGTGCGCCCAGTGTCAGTGTACAAGCTGTTGGTGGTGGTGGTGGTGGTGGTAGTAGTAGTTCAAGCAAAGCTTCCCGACCAGCCACAGCCAGTAGGGGTGGTCGTACCGGCCGTAACACGAAACCGTTTGGCCCACGGCGCCGACAGCTCGTACTAGTGTGCGTCGGTTTGCTGTTGATCGCGTACAGTGCGAAAACGGTGCGCCGGAATCGTGACTGGGCGGACGAGGAAAGCCTGTTCCGGAGCGCTGTCGCAATCAATCCACCGAAAGGTATGTAGCCTAACGAGTTTTACCAGCCCTTTTTTATCCCTTTTGCTGATGTCTGTTCTTTTTTTACACTACTCGTTTCTTTTCGTGAAATTTCCGACTGTTCCGTTCAAGTGTCACACATAAAGACGGACGAGCGGTACGATAAAAGATAAATTTTAACGCCCCTCTTCATACTCAGGGAACACAAGCCGGTAGAGAATTTTTTTTTTCCAGCTCAATATCCACCCATCCACACTACTTTAAGAAGTCGTGCTTCGCACCCATTGACATAAGCATTTTACGAGAGTTTAAAGTGATTCAAGCGTGTACGCCGAGCGTATTTATGGCCCTGAACGAAGCTGACAGAGTTGTCTGCTGGGGTGGGTTTAAAAAATTTACAATCATCCAACGGCACCGCTCTCTGCAAGATGGGGTCGAGCTTTTGGGTGTATTCTGCTGGTCATGGCAGTTGATTTTGTTTTTACTGCGACGGAGAAAAAGACACGATTTAATGGTGGCGTGTAAAAAAGCTGAGACACACAGATGTAAGGAAAGAGAAAAAGCGAAAGAGAGATAGAGAAAATGGTCTCCATTACACAGTCGAGGGGTATTGTTTTATATGGCACAGATAACATTATGTTATGGATGTATACAAAAGGGGAGCAGGACCACAACAAAAAACAGCCAACACCACCCAAAGCTCACGACAAACGATCATTTGCGAAGGGATAAATAAGCCTAAGCACACCCGGCCCACTCAGTACACACAACCAGCACCGGAGGCGCGTTGGCATAATGGGATGTAAACTTTAGTGGAATTTGTGACCCCCTCCTCAACACCCATTTCTCTCGCCTGGTTTCCATCGTGGTCATAGTGCCTGTGCTTTCGAAGGATCTAAATTCAATCTCCGCCTGCTTTGTCCACCCGCCGGACGG
>KB678491.1:0-17953 GCA_000349165.1 Anopheles christyi | reverse complement strand
CCCCCCCCCCCCCCCCCTTTTGATTTGCCAGTCAACTTTCCGACGATTCCAACGCCCAAACGTCCGGGTGTGGCTGCCGAGCAATTGTCGTTTGGTGTAAGTTTATTAAGTGTGTTATCGTGTTGGGTTACGGGACGAGACACATCAACAAATGGTTGGCGTCGAGTTAGGGTTGCATATCGGGTGCAGCAAACAGTACCAAGCAAGTGCTGTGCAATTAGTACAAGTGTGCAGTAAATGATTCGTGTGTGCTGCGAATTGTGTAGCAGGATGTCAATTGTCAAAAGGCGCGGGACGACCCGGTTTTGGCCCCGTTTGCCCCTGAGTTAATAAACCGCACCGAAACTCAAACATAAACAAAAACAGGGATGCAAGCTCGTGTTTTAGTGCAATAAATGAGAGGTGTGAAAAAGGGGGTGAGATAGGTTGGTGTTGGCAGATGATAAAAAAAGGAAGAAAAAAATACAAAACAACCCAAACGGGAACGAAGTTTGTCACAAGGCGCAATGGAAACCCCACCGTGTAAATGGGTAGACAGTTTGCACACTAACCGATACGTTTCACGTGCACATCCCTATTGAACGAGACACGTGGACCTGGCGATGCGCCGGCTACGGTTGACGGTGACGACTCGACTTCCGTCATCCTTCTGCCTTCTTGGCCCACTCGAGACAAGACTACCGCACTGGGCTGGGTCTGCTGCAACCGACGATCATGGTGGCTAGCGTTTTACTTCTAGCGCAACTAGTCCGAAGGACTATCGGAATGAGGGAGAGTGAGAGAGGGGTGTCTACACTGTACTGTTCTAACGAGCAGTCGTCGCCCCCCGATGCTCTTAGACCGCTTACACACCGTAACGAAATTAGGCAACAAATGGGTGGCTATTTTAAAAAGAGATGGAAAGAACAACAGATCGACTGATGAAAGAGGATGACTAATGTGTGAATGATTGCTGCTCGCAAGCTGGCATGCAGCGTTGGTATTTTATTTCAAGGAGCTGAGCTGAGCAATAGAAACAACAAAGAAAAACAAAAAAACAAAAACCTTCATGCATCTGTGCACCTGTGAAAAATGAACGAATTTCTTGTTGATGGAGAGCGTGTTATAAAAGTGAATGAATTTGATTTTCTGTTAAAATTACTGACATATTAAATAGCTATTAAGGTGAAGGAGATACGATATTGCTCGTGCTTAGTGAGCGCATACAATAGATACACTGAGGCATGAGCGTATTGTGTGAGGTTATGATTACGATGAGGAATAACTTTTCGAAGATCAATTAACGTACATCGAATATCTAATCTAGAACAGCATCTAGATTGTCTGAAGGAGTATCACATCGATTATGTTAGTACCTTGGAATATTTAGGAATTGCTCATGAAATGAGATAGAATCCTTTAGGACATATTCTTGCTGGGAAAAGAATTTGAATATCAAGGAATTTTGTCGAAATAATTATCATTGGTTTTTGGCATTTTTTAACAAAAGAATATGACTAAAGATTGCACTTCTACGTTTACTAATTGTACTACTATTCTACGCAACCAACCTAAGGCCATCGACCATAAATTAAGCCCTAACAATACATCAAACCATTCAACAATGAATGTTGCATCTCTTCATAAGCTACCATGTTGATCCCCTACAATGTACCATCTAGATCGCTCGGTTCCTAAAACAACCTATGGTTAATGATTAATGATCAATTTCAGGCTTGCTGCAGGAGCTGCTCATTGTACGCATTGCGCGAGTAATTATCTGTACACGAGCATGATTTTAAGATGATTCCTGCCTTGAAACCACAACTTACCGCTTGATAATTCCTCTACACGCTGGACACAATCCTCATCACTTCCACACGTAACGTCCTATCGCTCAACAGGTCGAGGTATGACTGTAATCAAAAAGAATTAAAAATAATAAAGATAAAATCCATCTTCGATACGCAGTCATAACGCAGCTGGTGCGGATTTTCTTCCGCAGATAAATGCATTTCCGGACCATTCATCAACCGTGACCTTGATTTGTGTTTGTAGTCCGTGTTGTGGTTGTTGTTGCAATCTTGCATTAAACCATCTTCCCGCAATGCTGAAGGTCACACAAATCGGTAACTTCACGTCTGCCAGGGGAAGAGTTATCTGTTCTGTCGAAGGTATCATTGCCCTCGCGAGGTAACCCTCCTCTAGGAAGACTCTTCCTCAACACACACTCACACACAACAAAAAACAGACCCATTCTATCAGACCATCACCAGCAAGAAGCGAGCTGTGTGTTGTGCGAGAAAAATACAAGCTCGTGTTAAGAACGGAACGTCGTACACTGTTCCAAAAGGAGGTTGCCTTCGGCGTGCCTTTTAAGGATTTGCTCAATGAGCTCACTCGCCGCTTACAGGCGCCCAGGGTCTTCGGTGCCGATGTCGATGTCGCACAAAAAGGGGTAGTTTCTGCCAGTAGCAATGATGGTATCTTGGTAGCCAGTGCTGCGCTGTGCGATGCTTACTGTGATTGCAAACAGTCCGGATGTTGGAGGTTAATTTTGTGACAACATTGACGAGGTTGGAATTTTCGCTTGCCAATGTTGACAACTCTTGTGTCATTAGCTGTCCACTTTATGTGGTTGAGAAATGGCAACGGTTGATCAAATTGCGTGCACCTTGACCTGAGGCACTGCGAATTAACACTTTCCCTACTGGCATGGTATTTATGTGTGCATTGGCCCCAATTTTTGGGCGATTTGTGCCACATAATGACGATCATTATTGGTACTTTCGATCGTACAATTAAAGTAATTGTCATTTAAAAGCGCTAATTTAATTCCAAATAGCAACAGTTTGGTCCCGGTGGCACGTGAGTTCTCAAATCACACTTTAACTGCCTCTTAAACTGTGCAAAAGATTCCATGTGAAAGCATACATTCCAACTTCAATTTCCCCTGGTGGCATTCCGGCTTTCCAGCTAGACACACGCATACACATTTTGGAGGGCGGAAATGATCATGAATTTATTGCCAGTTTTGCATACGCACGCGCCACCCTCGGCCACCATTATGCAGTGCTATTTTAGCTACGTTTTGTTCCACCTACTCGCAGTACCGCCAGCACACAACACACCGTGCTGGTGGGTTAAATAAAGCACTTTTGCGCTACAAAACTAGGAAGTTACTAACACCCATTTTCGATGTGTCAGCAGATGTGTCCGTTAGGTCCGTTTGGGTGTTTCGGACCGCTGCACCGAGAACTAGGCCACACGCCACAGCAGCTAAGAGGAACACCCATGTTAGACTATTCCAGAAAGGTCAGCGTAGAAGCCGTGTCCCTCCACGACGGGTACGGAAGTATGAAGTCATCGTGTGTCGGGCCGAGAATGCGTAAGAACGAATGTGCCGTGCCGTACAAGGGAGTCAGAGCCAGAAAGGAATGCAAACAACGTATCCGCAAGTGGGCAAGTGTGGGCTTTTCCGAACTGGATCGCTCAGCGGCCAAAGCCATTTAGTGCGTAGGTCGCGGCGGCACCAAAACCTCCCGTTCCTCATTCCCCGGGGGTTTCCTCCAAGGGGAACACATGCACACACACACACACACGCGAATGGTGCGTCAATAAATAAATTATTCCATCCTCTCCCGTTTCGTGGAGTAGTACAGAGTACACCTTGATGCAAACGGCGATGTGGCGTGTTCGTGTGCCTCACCTTGAAGGTGAGGATTAACATAGCCGCGATGGTACGATGGCCAACGCAGTAATATGTAGACTATTTTTCGAAAATCATTTGCCATTGCCTGAAACCGGGTTGTTTTTTTGCCGTTGTCAAAAGGGCGAAGAAGGGCTCAATGGAGAGAGAGAGAGGGGAAGAGATAGAGATCAACGAACGTATCTTCACGATCGTTACCGTGGTGTTGACCTATAGGTGCCGAATGTACTCACTCAACCTCGCCACCAAGTGGACGGTTGATTATATGCTGCCGAAAAGAGGGGGTGGGGGAGGTTTCCGGTAGGCGCCATCATCGCTTGTACCAATGTCAATGACAAAAAGGTCTTTAAACGACCCGGCTCTCTTCACTCGCTAGCTCCAAAATTTTGACCTCCAGACAATTCAGACTTCCTACTCTAACGGTCCATATATGGAAGTCTCTCAAGTGCGACCAACGGCGCATCGTAGGATGTCTACCCTGGCTGTGCCAATGTCACGGCCATGTGTGTGCCAACTACGATGATGAGGATGATGCTACTCCCCACACGCTATCTGATTGAACGCACTGCCAGCAATTGCATCTTAATAAGTCATTAAACGCAGATTTATCGCCAATTTCGACAACTCGATCGTTAACAACTCCTGTGCGGAGCTGCTGCTGATAAGCTTCCGTTATTTTTATGTCACCCTCTCTCTCTATGTCTGTCTCTTTATGTAGAGTGGTAAAGTTACCGGTATCGCATGACATCGATCGCTTCGTCACGTCGTTGTTGTTAGTCGTGATAGACCGGCGAACGATTTGCACAGAGAACACCCGAACCGAACCAAAAAACAAGAACACTATCCACAACAATTCGATTCCCTTCGATCGAGATCAGCAAACGACCTTCGAAGGCTCTAGGCGGCCTCACACCGGTTCCTTCACTTCGGAGAGTTTAATTATTCCGGTTTTTCTCCTCTGGACTGCCTGCAACTGCATGTTCCTTCTGGCAAAGACCAGCAAAACAAAAAGCCTTTCCCTTCTAGTGCACCAACATAGGGGGGGCGAGAGAGAAAAAACCTGCCCGCAGCCCAAAAACACACACACATACACACGAACACGGGCGCTTTGCGACTTAAACTGGTGGATCGTTGGGTTCGCTACAAAGCTGGTTATGGTTTGAGATTTGCATTCCGTTTCGGTTGCGCTTGCGTTTCGATGATCAGTTCGGTGCAAGCATTTTGGGGTGTTTGTGTGAACTTTCAGAAATTTATCAAAAAGAAACGAAAAAAAGAAAAGAAAAGTAAATCAATCCACAATCGGTTCAGAGGCTCAAGGCTTCTTTGGTCTGTTTTCAGGACAAAGTTTAGTTCGAACGCCCCTCGATTCGAGTTCGGATCTCGTTCAAGAAGCACCGAACACGCCGCAAAATGAGGCTCCATCCAGCAATAAAAAGGAAACAAATCGCGAAAATATGCTAATTGTGTGCTGATTAGGATCGATTTCGTACGGGGCGTCGCCAATTAATGTTGAAGCCTTTGCCACAGCCGACCGGAGCAACGATATTAGGCAAAATCATACAAAATTGGTGCTCATTTCTAGGGGGAGGTAGGTGGTTGCGAAGAAATCCAACAAAAAAATATGCAAAGAAAATTTAACATAGAGGTGGAATGCTGTTACCGATTAAAACCCATTCCTCCCACCACGAAACAGCAGACGATGAAACGATCGAAAAGGTAGGGAATGATATTTTTTGAACAAATAAACAAAAACTGTTCCGAAAGCAACAATCAAAGACTCGTGAAGATTTGTGGCCTTGTAGATTCGGGGGCAGTTCTGGGGGCAGTTTTTTGGTATTATTAATTCAGAACATTTTTAAAAGCCTTCACCAATCATGTCGTCCCTAGCAGTTAAGGCAAATGATAAAGTGAACTTCCTAATTTGTAGGCGCTTGGCGAAATGGCGACGAAAGCATTTCTTTCCCCTACATGTCAGTCTGTTTTTTATTACATTAATTTATTTTCATTTTCTCCTCCATCCCTCCCACCCGGGGTTGCTGACAGTGAGGCTTCTGCTTTGCGACTTAACAAGCGATTAACAAATGGCACTCATTGGCTGTTTATGGCTTTGTGTCGAGGGACGCATTTTTCATCAGCCAATTTACGACATTTCTCCAGTGCGATAACGTGCGCTTGGCGACATAGCTTAAGATTTGTCGTTCGGTGTGATGAAAAATTTCAATCAAATCATAAAAAAATAATCGGATTTACGAGTGGCCAGCACCGATTTGAAGCGCTTCTTGAACTTCATTAAAGCAAAGATATGTTTTCAAGTGGCTCGATAGGGATTGTCACGGGTTGTCGGTTAATGTAAATAGATTGCTTTATTTAAATACAAGGCTCGTTCGTGATTTGCAAATTTAGTTATGAATTGATTTTAACTAAAAATAAATAATGCTTCCATAAACGCTTTCTCTACAATAATCAGTATTTACGTGCATTACTTTAAACTCCCATTTTCCAAAAAAAAATTAACAGAGATCTGTGAGTCGTTTGATCCTAATTATCTATTCTATAAACTCCATCTAATAGCTTATCAAGCCTTCAAATCAGTAATTTTGAACAGATATTCAAACTATCTCTTATGACAAATTTATGTTTCTAGCTTCTTTTCTCCATTGTCTGACTCAAGATCCACGCAACAAGGAAACATGTTTTGTAAACATCAACAACAATCCTTTCCCTAATAGTCTGCATTGTTATTTTAATATTCTTCAACGTGCAAAAAAAAAACAAACACATCTCCAAATGCCAACTCCATTCTAGCGATCATCAAATTCCAACATATTTTCCAATCGTCGGCCACTGAGTGGCATAAGCGGATCAACAATGCGAACGAAAAAACATTTATTGACTGCCCAGGTGTTCACAGTTGGGAATTGGACGCTATTTTCGCATACCACCATTCCATCTGGACTGCTGATCCAGTTCTCCTTCCGCAAGCTGCTGGTGGTGTGGGTTAGCAAAAGTTTTGTGCACAACACCGTAAAACCTGAAACCTCTACCACGACGGTAAATGTCGTCGCACAACTCGCTCGGTACCAGGTTGTCCACGGGTGCACAGGGAGTTTCAGCGAAATTGTCGAATCGGTGCCGATCGTCCAAAACGATCAGCCCACTGGCCACACGTCTCTCTCAAGGACGCCTATTTTCGATAACAGACGGTCGATATGTTTTGCAACTCCAAGCCTTCAGGTGGGAGGGATTTCCTTCTAGAAATGCTGCGTCTTGCCCGCTGGTCAACCTGTTTTTCGACTCGATCGAAACAAAAAGTGGTTCGTTTTGGGGGTTTGTGTTTGTCTTTTTCGCTTTCAGAGGCGTCACTACAGGGTGGGCCCTGTACCGGTAAAGCGTTTATTTGCTCAATAGCCTCGGGCAGTACAAACGGGGGCCAAAATCGCTCGTCCAAATCTTAAAAGGGGGAGGTTAAAAGGTTGCGTTCCGAGAGAAAAAAAAAGTTCGATAATCAGGTGAACCGGTTTACCCGGTTAATGTCGTCTTGTGAAGCTGCGTCTTCACCGATTTGTCAATCTTTTCAAATGAACCGGTTCGATGACATTTGGCACCCAGCCTACTGTAACGATTACTATCGGTAAACGGTTCAAATGTAACACAAACAAAACTCACCGCTATCGATGTGTTTAGCACCTTCACAGTAAATCGTGTTGGAAGTTGAAGCAATCATAGACAACCCTTTTTGGCCGAAAACAGTCGACTGCTTAACGGACATAATTCATTTTGAAATGATAAACACATCAATCATAAAATAAGGTGATTTATGATTCGTAAGCCCTAAAAGCACACTTTTCACCTCAAAATTAACGCATCGTCAAAATGGTTCTTTTCGGCCTAAAACCGAACTGTGTGCGAAATAAACAAATTTGTTGTTTTGATACACCACACCCATCCAAAGAACAAATACAACCATTCCTATTCATCCAGAATTCAAGGAACAGGATACACTCTGGACAACACACACTCCAATCAGCTCCATTCATTGGTATGCTTTTTGCCGTTGCTCCTAGCAGCATGTCGGCGGCGACTCAATTATGTTGCAAACCGTTTTGGCGAGTGACAAACCAAGTCTGCTGCCAGATGCTCATGAATTATGCAAAACTGTCGCCTTTTTTTAGCACCTTTTTGGCAGACCGAGCCCACCTTTCTGTTTGGGAGGAAAAGAAAACAGCTCATTTAAATCTGAAAAAACCTACCGGAATGTGTCGTGTTTATAATTTTTTTGTTTTCGTTACTCCCGAGGGGTCCGTAAGATCGTGCCCCAACCCCTACATTGTAGCCATATTGCGGGTAATGAAACCCATTCAGCTGCCAATATTCCTTTATTGGTGACCTCATTGAAGGTGTATGGAAAAGTGTACCTTATTGAGGTGAAACATTTAGCACCCTTCTGTCACGTCACGAGTTTCGTTGCTGTTGTAGTCGTCGCGACAAGCAAAGTGCGGAAGCTTGCAGCACACTCACAGATAACGCTTATAATGTGCACGTTTATTCGGATACTTTGGATCACTGGTTAGTCCATTCTGGCGATTAACATGTTGAGCTAACGCCACGGAGCACGGGACCTCACGTAAACGGGAGCAACCGTGGCTGGGTCGCATTTGTATTCACCCGATTATGGCATCCAGCGGGAAAGCTTCAAAACGAAACGATTAACACGCTTCCTAATGGCTTTTGGAGGACGTCACTCGCGGTTAGGGTTTATATGTACACATCGGCAAACCTTTTGCAATTTGCTACAACAACAAACAAAAAACAAGCACAATGAAACAACTCCCCAAATTGCCTTGGCGACAGAAAAGTAATAAAAGTTTTACGACTCAATCGATAAGCACAAGGGGAACACAGTAAAACCCCCCTTACTAGCTCGCCCAACGACAACGACAAGTGAAATCGAAGCGTTCGGACGCACACCATCATCCTTCTTTAAGGTTGGTCCATTTTTTTTTTTCATTCCGAGGGACATGGTGTGAAATCTTTACCAACCACCCCATTTGTTTCCTCCCCATTTCACGAGTTTCCTTTCCAAGGCATCATCCGCGCCCGGGATCCTTCGATCGTTCACATGCAGACAAGCGCTTCACCTTGGCAGCGCAATTATTTTTGTAAGCCAATTTCTCAGCCAACCCGCTTTCGGTGCTGCTGGGATGCATCCGACACTGTGTAAAAAGGCCAACCCGCCCGCCCGTCATAGCTACAAGGGCTGCAATATCACAAAAGAATTGCTTACATAACCACGACCACATTCCTGCCCTATTGGGGCACCCTATTTATATTCGGCCAAAGGGGTCGTCGGTTCGCACAGTTGAAACTGAAACCATGTCATTGGAGGGAGGGAGCACCTTTCTGGAGCAGCTCGAGAGCATTCTCAGGGGTTGCGAGGTTGAGAAAGAGAGCGAGAGATCAGATAGCTCTTTCCCCACAGAACGTACCGGGCCGTAAAAGGAAAGTGGTTTGGGGTTGCCTGTGTGTGTGTGTGTGTGTGCACCACGACAACAACCGTCATCTTCACCACCTGGCACACCAATCAAACCTTCAAGCGATCGATCGTCATTGCGGGCGGATGGCGGGGGGAGAGGGAAACTGAGTGTGTCACCCCATGTTTTCAATACGGCTCAAAAATTAAAACCTCAACCACAAAGCTTAATTGATGACTGGCCACACTGGGGTCGGTTGACTAAAGTGGAGCAAGTTAAGCATTCATGGTTCTGAATGGTGAAATAATTGCTTCAAGAGGGCTGTGCGGAGGCGTTAGTTTGCTGTTCGTACGATCGTTGACAGGCGTAATTCTTAATTAATTGATCCGCTCTGCACCGAACATGACCAAAAAGTTCTGCGACGGCCGTGAAGATTCATGTCCAGCGGTGTGACTTCATTCGACTTCTTTGAACTCACCAATATTGATCGAAATCTTCTACCATCTGATCAAAAAATCTCCACTAACTCTCATCGTCGTAAGGAAGAGATGGAAACCAACGGTACTGCGGACTGAAGTTGCCAACATTACCTACATTTCACCTACTTTTCCTTTCAAGGCAAAGCGCCACAAAAGGGGTGTTCCTCCCACAAGAAAACTACCGCTTCGATCAGGGAATCGATTGGCCCGATCGGTCGTTCTGGAATCACATGAATCAGCTTCGTCCATCAATTAACCTCCTCAGCGAAATGATGCTGTTTGGATGATTTCATCGCCGGTTTATGATGCTCCTTCTTGACGTTGCAGACTGGACTAGCTACTATCTTCTATCTTCATACAGGTGCTACATTCGTATCAACCATGACGCCATGGTGGGCGCTCGCGTCTGCTGAACTCGGCCACACTAATTTTAAAAGCGGTTTAGACAGCAGGTACTTTCAAAACTCATATTTTACGACTCGTTATGATGTGGCCTCGGTAAGTTGTTGCAAATCAACCTTGCGCTGTTTTGGTTTTAAAAATATTTGTTCACCAACTTTCACCACCCCATCACCATTATCCCGCAAAGGCAACGCAAAAAGCCCACCCTGAAGATTCCGCGCAAGCCTCTGAGGGCTCCCCCGGGGGTAACATACTTGTATTGAGCATAATTTATCAGAAAGAGTGCAGGCGGTGCAAGAAAACATGTTCAGGGGTTGAAGGGGTTTGCTCGATCGATATATTCAGCGGAAAAGCTAAATCCAACACCGATAATTGTTTATCAGCAATGCACCATCGGTGCGACTGGACGATCGCTAAATGAGAAAAAAAACACACACAACCTTCCCAACCGTCGGTTGAGTGGGTGAAAGTTTGCAAAAGGCATTAAGCTTGGGAAGGAATTTATTATCTAGTCATGACTTTAAGATGAGATACTGTTTACACCTTCTCTGCGTAATTGTTTTAGCTGTTTTATAGTTATTTTTGGAGGGAAGGTTTCATGAACCATGACTAGTTGGCCACACCCAGGCCCAGTTCGTAAATATTAATATTCAGTATGTGTGTATGAAATAATTTTTGGATTCATGCAGCAATCAATCAAAATTCACCTGACGAATTATGGAGTGTGTATTTTGATTGCAAAATTTTGTTAGTTAGACGTTTTTGCTGTGTGAGCTGCAAGCAAATTGTTTGAATTATGAATTCTTTCAAAAATATAACAAAAGACGTCAATGCCCAAAATAAGCGACAAACCCTCTTTTTAAGCTTTTCTTCCCCCAACAATAACTTATAGAAAAACAACAAATAACAATCATTGCGTTAGGGCATAAATTGCCATAACATCATTTGTCTTCATTTAAGAACCATTTTCAATCTCTTCTCGCCCATAGGTCTCCCACCTCTAGTCGATCCACTAATTTGAGCGGAGCTTCATGGCTCCACACGAACACGTTTCGCGGGCTATTCATGCACTTGTAAATGGCCCACTACACATCCTACACACATCCTAATATCCTAACAGCTCTAACACATTGGGATTGCCGCACTGTTTGCGTACTGCGATGAGTGGGATTGTTAACTATTCCAATTCATAATAAACATATCTATCGCGATGCTACAACACCTAACAACACTTTAGATGACACCTTCCTGTAACGAAAGGCTTGAAAGAAACGGTTCGATGAAGGTGCACGCTACCTCTAATTGATTTCCTTTGTACTATTGCACCACCATTTCACCCGAGCTGGTAGGTTTTCCTTGCCATTTCTTCCCTTTTAGAAGCTTTAGGCAGCTTCGATTGGATCGTTTCGACCGCCTCGGGCGGGATGGTTAAAATTGCGTGGACGTAGTCTTGTAGACAGGCGCCTCGTTGAGCGCTAAGAGAGATTTAAAACAAAAACATAGACACAAACACACACACAGACACACAACAACGAGTCCGTGGTGCACGAGTTTCTTCGACCGATCGCAAATAAACGAGCTCATTAGGCAGGGCAGGGCTAATATTCGCGCACATCACATTTGCAATGGTTAAACATTTGCCCGAGCGAGGGCTTGCCCTGGGTTCAATAATCGAGATGGGGCGTTAAAACGACGACACTAATGGTCAATTAATACACCTTGTTTCTAGCAGCACCGCGTTCATCCGTTGTGGCACTGTGGAGAACGCGTACGAGCGAAACGTTACGTTCTTGCCAATGAGCCTTGCGGCCCATTTGTGCTTTCCAAATCGATGGTAAACATCCGTCAGACAGGTTCCTGCAGCTATATCGATATGCATCGGGGCATTTTTCACACCCTGCACGCTGCAACGCAAGCCGCGGGATGGTAAGATCACTTCGAAGCAAAGTGTGCTGTCCACCCGAACTGTTTGTCACTTTGGGTTCTCTCACTCGCCCCTCGAGAGTTCGGTGACAGCCAGTTTTTGTCACCGTCCCCTCCCTCTCAGGTCCGAACCGACTGGATCGAAACCGTACCGCCGTAAGGCTGATGTCATCGTCACAAATAGTCGGCTTAATCATATGCGCACCGACAGTACTGCCACTTTCCGTGCGTTTGCCACGGCGAAGGTGGTGAGCGAGTTTTGTTTTTGTGAGACAGCGCCCGAGACACTGAAACTTGCCCACCAACCGGGTATGGCGTCGTTTTTCTGTTGACTTTTTGGTGACGATCGATAAACGAAGTACTTCTAGCGATGCTTTCGGCGTCGGCATGGCGACAAGAGCCTCTTTTCATGTCACGAATATTGGTGTGCAATAAAATATAAATTATTCATTAGCTTGGTTTGATTTTAAAGCCCAAAAAGTGTTTTGTCCTTCTATTACTAGATTCTCTATGTTGCCTTGATTGATGAAATCAGAAACTATTTACAATTGATCATGTAAATATTTAGTACATCATTGCCTGAGTCCTTATTCCATTTCAACTTCAACCGATCTCCATAAGTGCTATCGCCATACATCCTGTTAACTTATCCACCGCCCTCCGAATATGGGTCATCTAATCAGTTAACATATTTTTCAACCTTCCTTATGCTACTTTCTTGTCTAAAAAAAATCCTCAGTACTCCATTCAATGGCTCACCACTGTTGGCTTGAGATCAATGACATCATCCAGACGTGGCGAAGCGGAAGAAAGTTGCCATTCCAAAAATATGCATATTCCGTCAGCCTTCCCGATTTGTCGATTTGTGCCGGACACACACACTGACCAACAACCTGTGCAAACGAGCAAGCAATAGCTTTCCATCTGGTTGAGTGCTTTTTCCATCACCAGCAGAACTGCAGAACTGCAGAACGATCGCATGCGGGTGTGATGGCAATCAGCGCGAAGGTCGTCTCGCGAAGATTGTGGTAGCGAGGCACGGGAAAATGGTAAGCGGTCAGTAGGTAAATTCGGGAGATTTATATACACCATCCAAATAACCTACAACACACACACACACATTAACAATTAATACGGCCCGGGATGAAAAATAGTGCACACTGAAGTCATTCTGGCTTGGCTCTTTTCCGGCCCCTACGGGAGCAAGGGTACGACAACTCCGGCGAATGAATTGTCCCCATCGAGGAAAGTCGTGTTCGGTCTGATCATGCCAACTAGCAATGTGCAGTGGTTTTTATTTCATTTTTCACTGCTCGGTTATAAATGTGAACATATAACGTTGACTTATGTTGTGCACTTTTGTTGTTCCCTGTGTGCACTCGGCACTGGTAGAGTGAGAACATATGCTGCAACTTAAGAAGGTCAACTGGTGCTCTCTCGATGGTGTCCAGCAGATAAGATACCGATGTAACACTTACCAGTTTGGTAGCTTTTCTACCGATGGTGTAAGTTGGAGGAGTTGGAGGAGCTTTTTGTTTTTGTTTATTGTTTTCGATGATGCTTCTTCCTTAAGCCTTGCCGAAGAGGCGTAAATGTGTAATGCTGCAATAAAAAAAGAAACGATGTCATTCGTTAATCAGCTTTGGTGGACCACGATGTTGAAATGACTTTTTTTGGGAATTTTTATAGACAAAAGTTGTGTTTATTATGCTGAGCAACCTCATTTTCCTTATTGTTTTGTAGCCAACTCATTATTTCATACCAATCATGTTTTGCAGTTAAAAGTAATGGTTATAATGCAAATTATCATTCGGCGCATCAGCGAATAATTGCAACAGATAGTTCAAAGTAAATATCACTAGTTGACCTACAATACCAAATCTGAACTCTCCCGAAGTCACGGGTTCATTTCAAACTATTTTGGCTTGTTTCTTGCACAAACTCAACGCTACGACGTTACCACGCTTATCATAACGTAATCAAATTGGGTGACTGGGAACCACTTTTTGACAGTCACTCTACGTCACATCAGTACGATCAACGACTCTAAACAAAACCATTTCACCAATAGGCTATAGTTTGGTGCATTACCAAATCAAAGCCGCACTCTTTCTCCTTATTCTTTTTCCATCAATTTCGGTCAATCGGTTAGCATCGCTTAGGGTGGTAGCATGTAAATATCGCCACTCGAGCTCGGGCGAAGCCGATTCGCACCGCCAATCGATTCGTTCATCTTCCGAAACGGCACACGCAAAATGGGGCCCTGTTTGCCCACTTTCACGCCAAACAAAAACGAGCACGATCCACCCACAAAACTAATGGCCGTCCCTGTGGCCGAAAGCTGTAGCTGCTGGACCACTGCTGAACGGAATGGTTTGCCGCACATCACAAAACAGCGAGTTGCACATTCTACGGAGTCCGAGTTTCGGACGAATTTTTTGAATTTATTTCAATCAAACCAGTTTTACAGTAGTAAAGTATGTTTCTTTAGATGTTTTTAATGTAATTGTAACTAAAAGTACACTAAACGACAAAAACCCGATCAATGATGCTACTCAGGTGGTGTTAGTGTACTGACACCTTAACCAAAATTCCCTAACCAATACGCATTTGCTGCTTACAACACATCTATCTCTCCCCCCGATGCTACCCACGGGGAACAAAGTGGTTTGCAAAAAAAAAAACAGTGAACACAAAACGGCCACAACAAATCTTTCGCCTTTTGCCGTTTTACCAGCCTTTATCGTTGCGATCGTTACGTAAGCGAGAGCCTGGGATACGTAACGTACGCCGAACACCCTATCGGAACGTCATCTCGAACGGACCTTCTTCTGCCAGGCCAAAGCAGCAGCAGCACCAGTGTGACTCCTCACAAACAAGTTCACCGAAAGCGAAAACCTACACAAAACGCTCACACCGACTGACTAACATCGGTCCTTCCTAAACACAGACACAAACACCCCTTTTACTCCCACACGGCTGCTAGCGCCTTCCTACCCAGAGCGAATCGCCCTCCAAACACCCAACGCACCACTAGGCACGTACCGATCGGCAATCGGTCACGATTTTACCTACAACAATATTCCAAATTGGCAACGCGCTAGCAAATGGGCCACTTTTATGTATTGTTGCGGACAACCACCACCACAGTGCGCTTCAATTGACACAGAAGAAAAATGCCACCAATTCAGTAAAGCGGAGACCCTAATAGCCGAAACTTCATCCGCCACCAATGTTTCCGCCTTTTTGACATTGGAGCACACGCACCATCGCGAGGGCGGTTTTAAATTATAACTTCCGAAGTGGAGTCGTTTTTTTTTTGTGTGTTGTCCGCCGGTAGAACCTTTTATTACTTTTCGTGTGTACATTTGTGACGCTTTGTGGTGTAGGTTGAGCAGTTTATAAGTTTGATGGTATATCATTACACGTTTGTACTTCCTATAATTATGGCAAAATCGATCGAGGGCATATGCAAACACTGATGATCTGATTGACTTTCATAACGATCATTTGTTTAAGCGGGTTAAATGAGCTACGGGTACAAGTGCGTTAAGTGCGAGTGATAGAGGGTCATTAAAAGAAACGGTTAAGAATGTTAATCAAGGTTGGTAAAACTGTTTACTTCAGGGAGAACACACAATTTGGCTGAGATCTGATGATCTTGCAAATTGTTAAGATTTTGTGAAGGAAACGCTATAAGTTCCTACAACGAATAGAGAGTGTAAAACCTTTTTTAAAGATATTGTGAATTTTTTCAAAGAAACACATCAAAGTATCAATGTATCAATTGCGTCATTAAAATAACTTTATTACTTAAGGAATAATAAAAAGATATTTTGTTGTAACATTATCGCGCATGAAAACGTCCATCCATTGGCCGTATAATTTGTTTTGCTCGCTTCACCTTCACTTTGCAATTTGTATGGAAAAGAGCACATGATTTCAACGTGTTAATCTGAATGACACTGCTGATACTGCAAGATTGCTTCCTTTTGGGCAGCCGTTACTTGAGCAAACAACTCAGCCACGTGCCCTAAAGCTCCCTGGCTTTAATTCAATTTTAACACTCCCCTGTAGCAACACGCAAAACATTATCCAAACTTCATCCTGAATAGCGCATAAAAAGGGAAACCAATTAAATATGTTGAATGCAGTGTGAAGGTAAGAAAATCCCGTGCCTCCCATCCAAAATCCTGGATTGCGTCCAGCGCAACTTCCCCGCTATCACCAATCACCTTTCTACCCTTGGTTTGACTTGTAATTGAATGAAGTTATACGCATTAAAGTCGCAAATTCAACATGACAAATGAAACATGCCCACCCGTTTTCCTTGCTGCGCTGTTTTTTTTTTTTCGCTGGCTTTGTTATCGCGCTGCCGCCCAAAGACTCGCTCAGCGTTTATACCACGCGACCGCACATGATCGATGCGTGTGCAGTGTGGCTTTAATCCCAAGCATTCCTTTTGGGATAAAATTTCCAAACACTCTGTTCGGCCTGTTCAATTTGCTTTGAATGCTTGAAGGGTCACTTCAAGGAGGACCGAGACCGCACAGACGATCGTCGTTGTTGTCGTCGTGACCGCCGCCGCCGTCGTTCAGCCCACGCAGGCATCGAGTGGTAGCGCGAAGCCATCCAATCCCTTTTGACGGTTGTTTACCAGAAGTGCCAAATTAAAATTTTCGTTCGTCTCCCCCAAAAAAAAAAACAACAACCACACAACACAAACCGGGGAACCCTCATTCTTGGAGATGGAGGTCCACCCGTCGGATTAAGCTGGCGCAAAACGCCACCTGGCGGGCGGTAACGAATTAGCAATTATTCGAAGCTCGCATAAAACTGCCTTATCATTCGGTGGAATCAATTTGCTTTCCGCAAACCTCAAACCCGCCGGAATCCTTTTTTGGGGTAGTTTAGGCTCCTTTTTGGCGTGGAGCAGAACGGTGCGGGTCATTCTTCTGCCGGATCGGAACTTGAGTGCGATCAAACGGGACTGAGGTAATGATTGTAAGTTTAATGGAATAACCAAAAACACACTGCATATTAATTGAATTTGCAATTGTTAGTTTGGAACCATTTTCAGACATTTTAAGAACATGTTTTCGAGTTAAGCTGGCAATTTCAGATAATTTGTCTTAAATAATCTCTGCCTTTAAAATACCATATAAAATAAAGTTCCATTCATTCCGTCCACTGCCTTCTAAGCACTTTTCGGTTCGTGCGACTTTCCCTCCCTCCAGAGCTGACAGAGCGACACTGTGCGCTGTTGGGTTTCGCGCCTCGCGCCGACATCGCGATGGTGATAAATTGACACCGTGGCGCAGCACCGGAGATCGCACACGCTTTGGATCCACTTCGTACACTTCGATCGCACGATAGGTGGTACCGTTCTTTATCGTGTAGCCTTTTTCTCCTCTCCCTTGCTTCACCTATCCAGTAAGCTTGCGTCAGCTTCCGCCACGTTTCTCTGCCACCAAAAAAGTGTCGAGAAAAGAGCTTCATTGTTAATTGGTGTTGGCCTTTGGAACGCTTTTGCCTCTTCAAAGCCACGAATGTTACACGTCCTTCGAATTGAAATCCTTTCATTCCCACTTCACCCCCAACAGGGAGCATTGATGGGAACCGGACTGGTGCGTATTGGTTGGTGGAATTGGGTGGAAAAATAAGAAACTGTCAGCTTCCAGTCAACGGGTAACGGATGACCGCAGGAAATCGTACCACGCTACTTTCGCAGAAGGACACCCAATCTCGGGCGTGCCGTGGTACTGCATAACTTACCGTGTAGAATGAGTTTTAGAGAGAGAGAGAGAGAGAGAGAGAGAGAAAGAGAGAGACCGGCAGATGACCGCGATTCTATTTTATCACATTTTACGGTTGTGAACCTAATTTTTGACTTTGGTTCTAGGGTGTGTTGGTCATGTTGAGAAACGGTAGGGAAAAAAAATAAAATATGCAAATTTGTCTAACATTCTTACTGCTCCCCCCGTGTTCTA
>KB678480.1:0-17912 GCA_000349165.1 Anopheles christyi | reverse complement strand
AACATTAAACAATATCCTTTAAAAAGCGTTTAAACTGGACGTGCTGAAATGTACAAAAACGATTAAAGAATAGCAATAACATACGCTGAAATGGATAGCTACCAAACTTCAGACTCTTCGAATCCTTACTCGTCTCCTTTTCATGTCCTCACATGGGGGCCACGCTTACCCTTACCGGGATAATAAGCTAACCTTAACAAAACCGCCAAATCGATCGCGCACAAACCGTCGAGAAAGGCGTGCTTTCCTTCACTTTTGTGAACATTCCGTTGAAACGATTTAGTACCTGGGGCGTGCGGGTTACCCTCTTGTACTATCTGCCGCCAACGTCGCCGACCTCATGTGTGTCTGTGAGGAGCTCAATCACCACTCACGACTCATCATTCTCGCGATCATCATCAGCAGCAAGGGTGGGGAACGCAAGATCAACAACAGACGGCGGTAAGCTATAGAGGCGGGATAAGGTCAGCTCATACCGAAATGGAAGAAATTGGCCCCAGTGAACACTGCCGGGTTTTATACAGGAATCGGAGCACTCGGAAAGCGATCTGTCAAAATTAATAATAGCCTTCAAAAGAGCAAATTATGATGGTGTACATTTCACAGAAAAAAAAAAACACATCTCACCAACCACCACCATCACTATTGATCCTTCTTGATATAAAACGTAGACAGAAACACGCGAAGACAAGAGTATATAACGTGCATACAAGCGTACGAAAACTAACGAAAGACTTAAACGTCCGGCAAACCACGAACCCGAAACCATGGCAAACAATTCGTTGCTGGTTGGTCCCCGGTAAAAGCGTTTTTTTGTTGTTGTTGGTTTGGTAAAGCAAACGGGCTAACGATCTTCTCGTTATTAATTTGATACGTGTCCTCGATTGCATGGGCCAAAGGGTGTGAGGTGTATTCGAAGCTCGGGTCAGCTTAGCGCGCGCTCGATGTTTTGTGTTGGCAGGCCGGGTTTTATTTTGGCAATGCGTTCGGGATCGAGGATTAGGGCACGCCGGATTGTGTGGTTTGTTTATTTGGTTTTGGGTAGTTTATGGTTCGATGATGGCATAGGGAATGAAAGGAGCTTTGCTAGAGGATTCAGTTTGAATGATACGTGTGATTGATTGCAAAAATAAAGCTCCATTATCGAGTGTTGTAGTGATATGCTTGGAATGAGAACAGGGATGCGATTATTGCAGCAACGATAACCCACAATAAATAACGACAAAATGTTAAGATGGAATTATAAATTTGAAATGCATTTAATTTGGAGAAATTCAATGATATTTACTCATGCTTTTGCCCCACGAGAAAACTATTGCATCAAATTATAATTATCTAATCGCATCTGAATACTCCATTCAGCTGGCATTATTGTGGTGTCCCGTTTTGGCCAGGAATTTCAACTCGTTTACGTTTATTATTTCTCTGTAAGCTCTTGCTCCGACTCTCATCAAATGGTTTCAGCATAATGAATTCAAATGGATCATTAGCCCGATTTTACCATGGCTGAGAAATGCCTTCAAGCTCCTTCTATAGCCACAAGCCACAATTGATTTCGATTGTTTTGAAGTTGCTGTTTTTATTAGCACTGGCTTCTCAACCGTCTCGTTTGCAGCCCGTCGAACATAACAACTTCATTTTCACTCCGAATTATACCACTTCACGGCACTCCCAAAGTTACTACAATCAAGCTGCCCCGAACCGTGCAAATGTTTTCCCCGTGCAGGTTACAGCGTGCTGAGCCAGTGAAACAAATTCAATACCACGAATCAAAGACGACTTTTGTCTGACTGTATGTAGCGTTTCGGTTGGTGGGGGGAAATTAATAAAAATGTTGTAAGATTAGTTCAGCGCCGTTCAGGAATTAATAAAAATTAATGATAGTACTGCATAGATGGGAGCTGTTGCGAATGATTTGCAGGCCTCAGAACATAGCTAGATTAGACAAAGGAATTCCGGTGGAAATAAAAAAAAGCAAAACTTTCCCTTCCCCTGGAGATGGGCATCGCCGGTCGTTCTCTCACTGCGCTCTGCTGGGCTACACCTTAACCCGTTTGGTTTCCTTTGGGCTCAATTAAATCGAGTTTAACGCGATCAGCGGGCGTAAAATCGATAGGAAATTAATAACAATAAATAAATAAACGATCATCAATCAAACGATCATTAGGGTGAGAAAACACTGAGCAAAATGAGTGTAGTGCTTAAGACGGGAACGAAGACGTTAGAAACGACGAGCCTTGGGGCGATCCGAGGTTCGAGCATTATTTCGGAGCACACAGTGATTTGGTCGGTGAAATAGACAACGAACCTGGTGCGCGAGCGATCATTAATCTCTTGCCTAGTTTGCCGTGGAGCGGGAGGGGCCTAGTGCTTGGTGTTATTTCTTCACGTCTTGAATGTGAACCTTGGCAGAGAAGAGCAGTGAAGGTGCTGTGCTGAACGAGCTTTGTTTTAACCATTTTGTTACGGTCCTGATGATCTGCTGGTGTGCGACGAAGTAGATTTTGGTTTTTTTTCCGGGGAGAGTATCTTCATTACCAATTCCTTCCACTGTTGTCCATTTCTTTTGGTTCACCACCTCGTTCCCTCGCCCTAGCCGCTTTCGAAGAGCCACATAGGGAAAGGAAATTATGTTGTTAAATGTTGCGTTCCGTTCCCTTTGCTTTGCCTGTTGGCGGGATCGTTTGGCTCCAGCCGTAAGCCCTCTACCTAAGTCTCACGTTCAATATTAATGATTGTTCAATTTTTCTCCCGCACTGCCGTCGGCTGCCTGACCGAGATAGGAAGGAGGGAGCTTGGTGCAGGGAAGGTAGAACCATTCGCGTTGATGTGGCTCGGTATTTAAGCTAATTTTTATGCCTTCATCCAATGTGCGCCACGGGTTTTGACGGTGCTGACGCGGCCGCTAAATGGTCAAGCACATACAAAAAAAAAAGGTAAGAGCACATCCACTCGAGCGAATTGCCGTGGGTTTGTGTGTTTGTTTCTCCATTCAATCAGCTCCTCATTCCTCCCAGCTCGTTTGCACGGTTCTCGGTCTCAGATTTCGATACTGCCCGTCTAGAACGTGGTCCTTGCGAGGGGTCTGCCGGTAATTAATTATGCTCGGGTCAAATTAGCCACGGTTTTCGATTATGACCGTAGCGAGGTAAGAAGCAGCAACACAAACAAACACACGGGCAATTGAGCTGTTTGGGCTGAAGAATGTGGTGTTCTGTGGCGTTCCTTCCTTCCATCGCTTAATTTGCACTTTCTTTTCCTGTTTTGCTGCACGTTTTTAGGAAGGGTACTAGGAGTCCTAATTGCGTAATCAACGCAAGCAGTGGGCAGAGTTTGTTTTGAGGACCTGAAGGACCAGCGTGTAAAGAGCGTACGGTTGACCCCGTCCTGTGCTCAGTCACTGATCGGAATCCGAATCACCGGCACCGATGATCGATTGCTGGTTTGTCTGTTTGATTTTCTCCTGCACCGGTAACGCATCTCGATCATTCGTCATCCAGTGCATTGTGGAGTGAGACGAATCATGCGTTCTGGTACGACACTCGGCAATGTACAGCGAGATAACGTGACTCACGCGACGACTAACGTCGATCGTTCGACACGGTTTGACACGATCCGTTGCGAAGCATTACGAACCTTTTATATTTCAAAATATTTTGATTAACTTGTGCGGAAACGTCACCTCTGGAAAAGGGGTTTCAGGTGGAGAAGCAAGGATGTCTGATATAATAAAGATCGAAAGCCTCCTGATACGCCGTTAAACGAAATTGATGAACAAATACACAAACTTCCAGACAGAATCAAATTCTGTTGTGGAAAAAAGGGTCACAAAGCAATTTTCGACATTATCATCGGCAGCATCAACGGAGCAATGAAGTCGTCCATTGGCTGCTGCGTCTAGGTCTCGGGAAGCAGCAAAAGTTATGAGGTGCCCGAAATGGTACACCGGAAATTACACGCTCGATTACATCTGTTTCTATGGCACGTGTGGTAGGAGGAACGAGGTTTGGGAAGCTTTAATTTCGTACGGCCATAGGATGTGCCAGTGGCAATGGTCGTCACCCCATACCCGGAGCGACGTCCGATCGCACGAGGTGAGAAAAGCAGCCATTTCAGGTGATTGGGAAGTGACCGGAGCGGATGGATGGAATATGCTAATGAATCGTTCGCGATCGGACAGATTGATTGTGAGCAGCAACACCATTCATTCATTCATTGGAAAGCGCTCGGGTGCTGATGTACGTATAGTAAAGCAAAAGGGCAAAGGAAGTGAATAAATGTTACAGTAAACTTTATGATCCCTGTTTGGTGTGTTACGATATGGCAGGGTCGTGATGCTGGAAGTTTGATTTGAAGTTATGATAGGTAGGGGAATGAGTGTCTTCGCTTTTATATGGAAGTTTGAGGATAAAAGAAGGATGTTGTTTTGGAAATATTAGAGTATTAGCAAATAACAAATGAACTAGATGAAGTTGAATAATGTCATGTTTGAATTGTTTTGAAGTAGTTCAAGTACATCTTTTATTAATCGGGTGTTTTATTCGACAAGATTTATCGTACTTACACTGAAAGCAGAGTTGTTTTAGCATTGAACCACAAAACAGCCTATCAATATAAAAAGATTTAGGGAAAAATCACATTGTTTCAGCAAATCACTCTCTTGAGATCAATTTGAAATTGGCCTGATAGTTTAAAATAGGCACCAAGCAAAACAATCAATCTAAGCTCCACTATAAAAATCCAATAATCCTCTAACCGTGTTACCAAACTGTAACGATTTCATAATACAAGACTTCTATTTCCGGTCAGCAGGGAAAACTGACCATTGGACAACGAGTAGCAACTTCACCATCCGCCTGATAAGCCTCTATGTAATCACTGCCACACGTTTGGTAGGGTCAAAATTGCTACAGAAATTTAAGTCAAATCTTCGAAATTGGAGGCTTTTTTGGTATTGGTCTCTTCGGAATAGGGCCATCGTACCGTTGGCAACTATAAATTGAACGAATCCAATTCGATTTGTACTTCGTCCCTAGTGGGCCTTTGCAATCCTTATTTTCGACGAAAAAGACAAAAAAGGAGCAGAATATTGAAAACAACACATAAGGAAGCATACACATAAACAATTCCAATTCAAATACGAAGTCATGTTTGTGATTCTAAACGATAGTATTCAATTCGTGGGTAGTGTGTTTTGTTATGCGTTCACCAAAAAAAAAAGGACTCCCTTTGGAATGTAGCACATGTAATTTGATACCAAATTGTTTCTTCGCTATCGTCCCATTGTGGATTGGTTCAAATCGATCAGTACCTAGGTGCTGCTGCTGCTATTGCTGCTTTTGCCACCTCTATTGCTGCTTGACAGCAACAAAAAATGGAAGCTTATAAACATAACACAACATCACCGCACAACATCCATTCCGTGGCATTGGAATGCAACGATTACCGATATTCGGGCTCGATTATTAAGTTGTGTCCGTTCATGTCAACATGAACATTTTTCTGCGTCTAATCTGTGTCGATTAAAGCAAATACCATACGATTTTAATACGAATGCCTAGCACGAACGCTTTAGTCGGGGTTCGTTTCGAAGGGGGACGAGAGAAAAAGTAACAAAAAAGGCCAAACAAATGGATTGGATACAATTAGAAAATGGCGATGATTAACCGTCATGATAAATGAAGGCAATCAGGCACAGCGGCGTACGTCCCGACCTGTATCCAGGAGGCGTCTTAATAGCACCGAACAATGATAATGGTAGAGATGATGCCGTTTTTGGAAAATATTTGGAAATCTTCAAACCTAATGTCTTGCCAACCCTCTCTGAGTCCCTCTGTACATTGCCACCGATATAATCCTTCCTGCGTGTGTGTATAAAGTTGGGTTGAAATTAAGGAATATTAATGAGGCGGTTTAGGCGAGAGAATCAACCCGAAATGAAAAAGAAGGCTCCAATCTTTAGCGTGTCGAGAAGCGTTCGGGGTGGCTGCTCTTGGGGTCATATTTTAAGGCAGCATAAAGAATCATTTGCTGTGGATAGCTTAACTGGCAGATGATAGATATAGTTCATTAAAATTATTTGACTCATCGCGCGTATATTTGTGCTGCCCCGTTGAATTGTTGACGCAATCGTGCTGGAGTGGGTAATGTGTGAATAAAACGATGATTAGGAACAGATTCAAAGGTATGCAAGGAAGTTTGTTTTTGAAATCGTGTTTGTGCTGTGGTTTTTTTACGGACCATTTACTTTAGAAAATCTTACTGCTTAGCTGATGTTGAGCGATCAGAGCTCATTTCTGCTTATCCCGTTTCGAGGACAGCATGCATTTGACACTATCTTTTCGAGAGCGTGCGTTGATACACCAATCGGAGAAGCATCTTGACGTGTTGTAGGTTTTTTTTCTTCTGTTTTTTTATCTTTCGTGCTGCTAAATGCAATTTTCACATTGAATAATTCACAGTTCCGCGCGTAGGCTCAGTATCATGTTGCCGATCCGCTAGTTGACGTGATCATCAACGTTTCAACCTAGGCAGTAAACACCGATAGCCGAGCAGAGAGGAAACATCTATTGGCAGTCGACTGACGCTGATCGTCACCATGATGCTCCTCCAGCAGCCACAACCAGTGACCGTGGTGCAGGATTTCGATCGCAGATGATCCGTTTATGGTATTCGAGGCCGGGCCGCTGATCAAGTTGCACTTAATGGTGTTGATGATGACGCCCAGACGATCCCGACACACCGGTTCAGAAGATGGGCAAACCGTTGGTGCAAAATGCTCGCTGCTTGGCTCAGTTTAGCATAATTCGTTCCATTAGGACGATTAACATCTGCTCGCGGGCTGATCCGTGTACGGTGTCTAGCTGTCCTGTGATTGTGGGTTGACGTGACGTTTAACGGGTGAACGAGAGAATTGTTGCAGTCTTTCGTTGTGCAGCTCAAGTGGAATTGCAGTTGATGTAAGATAGTTTGAAATTGCTTTTCGGATGGAAGGTGGTTGCTTTGTGATTCATAATGCTCGGTTTGAATGGGTCATTTAACAAGGCGTTTACAAGACATCACGGAGCTCATTCCAGTGAATCTTTATTGTTACAGCCAAGCTGCATTTGTAATGTATCGTTTTAATGATGCAAGTGAAAAATGTGCCTTTAGTCATTACTTTTTTATTTATAAGTGTAAATTATTTCATAGTTGTTAAATGTTAGCAAATGAAATATAATAGTTTTATTTCTGACTAGAGTTATCAAGTTTTTGTTAAAAACAAATTGTTGCTCAGACTGTTGAGTGACAAAAGATTAGAATGATTACAATGTCACCAACAATTATGAGCCGTGAGCTGAACATGAATGTGCGTGTGTACCGCACGGATGTATTTCATAAAAGTAAAATGCAAAAAGAAACGGCAAAACCTTTATCTGTACAATTCTCTTTTTTCAACCGTTATAACAGTACGCAGAGAAAATAGCAGCAAATTGTATTGGTCTCCCGTACGAAATACCTTCCTTACAACAATTTAACAAGCAACGAACCACAAATCCTCACAAATGTTTTGCCACATCCGGTGCAATCCTTCAATCCGGTGACGGGCTGCCAAACCTGACGGTGATGAAGCGTACCGCGGCGGCTTCGTTGATCGTTGATTCGCTTCGGACAGAAGCATAAATTTGGCAATGCACACACAAAAATGCTTCTTTGCACAAGATAAGCCGGCAAGGAAAGAAAGGTAAGTGTTCAGGTGATCTCGATGCTTGAGACGAGAAAAACGACCCCAAAACACCCGTAGGGTAATGAAAAAATCAATAATTTTGAATCCATTAGTACGAGAACAATAGAATTAATGTAAAGAATTTGTTAAACATTTGTTTTTGTGTCCTCCGCATCGCGGATGTCGCGGCCCGAAACGGGCCACGAGTTTTACACCGAGCAAAACAAAACAAAGCCCGCCCCCTGCAAATCACGCGCTTCGACGTGATGCGTGATAGTGACTGATGTTCTGCTGATGATGTAGACAGCGCGGGCCCTTTGTTTTGCGCTTGGACACACACACTCACACATACACACACACCTGGGCATCTTTGGTGACAAACCTGGATTGAACGGCAGGGGATCAGAATGGTATGAAGGGTCACACTCGGTTGATCGATAAATCGCGATCTGTCGGTGTTTCGTGGCCGCACCAAGAAGCGTTTGAATTTATGGCCCGTGGTGAGCAAGAGCTGCAAGGATGTGCATTCAGCGAAAACAGTATGCGAAGGGAGGAAAAACCTGCATTTCGCTGGTTGCAGATTTTGTTGCATAAAAGTGAATACAATCAATTACCGTTTTTTTGGTACTGCTTGGATGGATTGAGGATGGACTCAACTAATAGCAGATTGGTGACAGTAAAACACGAATGAATTTGTGTGATTTTGTTGTTGTAGAAGAGATTTTTTTTTATTATCAGAAGCTTTTCAGTGATGTCGTAAGGGAATGTTATAGTTTATGATGAAATGTATATGGATTGGAACTTCACTTTCATGTGCAAGATGCATTTTAACTTTCATGTGCAAAATGTAAATCAAAGCTTACTAATAGAAGTTTCAACCATACTGTGATGCTAAGCATCATCTGTGAATCAAAAACAATTTCTTTGAATAGCAGATTTCAAAGAATAAGCACACCAAAACATAAACATGATGAACAAACCGAAAATTTGTATGTGGTATGAGGTTATAAGTTGTCTGATTGCCATGAAAATTTTGCAACCATGCTCTTAAAGCTTCTCATTGATATCCACTCAATCAGTGCTTAAGGGGCGGATATGGTAACAAATACATTCGCACAACAGCCTGAATCCTCGACAATAAGCGTTTCCCTAAAACGTTACAGTACTCGTATTTACACTGGAACATCTGGTGCTAATGCGTTCTAATTAGATCAATTTAAAAGTTTCGCCTGAAACATGGTGCCACTGAATGAGGTTGGTTCATTCGCACCCAATCCCGAGGAAGTTTGCAGATGTCGTGTGGGTTTAACAATTGTTCATCACACACAGCAGCCAAATTAAAGCATCCGACTATGTGGAGATTGCGGAAGTAGTTTTCTTTCCCACCTTTTACTTACTGGATGCCATATCCGAGAACGATTCATCATGTCGTCGAAATGATACATCTTCATTTTTAAAACGTCCCACTGCCACAAAACCCAAATCCATCACTCGAAGGCTTCGAATCACTGCTAACAAGGATGCATTGTGGATGCAAACGGTCGGAAGCTGAAAAGTTAATTTCATTCCCACTAGGTTGGGATAATGTAGGGGTCTGATCGGTGTTAGTGTGTGTGAGTTGATGAGCGTGGTGGGAAACCCTCGAAGCACAAAACCACAAGGACAAAAAATGACCGAAAACGAATCATTACATAAACACAGGTAACGATTTCCACCTGCAAATGATGAGAGGAAACAAAGAAAACATCCGAGATGTCTTTCTTTGTTGCTGAAAGGGGAAGAAAACACTGTTGATACAACACAACAAAACAAAACAAAGAGGTAAGAACACTGTGCACCATAGCGCCAAACAACGGTTGTCGTGTTATCCGAAATGAGCATTGTGGTTTTAGGGGCAAAATGGAAGAAAAATCAGGCAATGTAACAACCACCGGCCTGGGAGGTCCGAGAGGATTCAATTTCCAATCGAGCAACATGTGTCCCTGTGGGTGCCCCGAGGAGAAAGGGTCCCCGGGTGGAATCGAAGATCCTTGTTGTTGTGGTTGCAAACGAACCGTATCCTTCGATTGTCTGAAAGCGTGTTGGTTCAGTTTTACGGCACTGCTCAGCGACAGCTAAATGACAGCGTCTACGAGAGAGAAATTTATCGTGTTTGGTTGCCGGTCTGTGGGTCTTCACCCAGCTAGGTGGGCGTGTGTCCGTTGGCAGAACGATGTCCTTCTATGCCCGCTGATGACTCGTGGGAACGGTCCGTGTACGATGCAACGGAAACACACAAAAGAAAGGGAATTTAGACGAGTTCCAAAAACACCAAATGCACTGCCCTGGTGGCATGTCGTTGGTGTATGTTATTAGTACCTTAATGCTCGGGCGTGATTTGATGTGTTTATGTGAGCCTGGAATGAATTAATCGCTTTCGTGTTTGCAACGAAGCGCGTTGCTGATGTCGCGTGAAATAATTTGAATACATTATACGAGAGACACTGGGATGAAGGAGAAGATTTATGCAATGTGGCAGTGTTACTGACAACATCGATTGGATAATTTGTATCACTTTTATAGATGTATTTTACTGAGGTTAAAGTACATTGAAACAACATTAAAGGAATAGCTAGTAGCATATAAAATTATGTTACTGTGTTTTGTACATACACTGAGACAATTGGCATACGTAATCGACTCTTTACCTCACGATGTCACCAAATGTGTTGTAAAAAATGTAAACTTGAACATTCAACATGACCCAAAAGGGCTTTGAAAAATTCGAATAAAGTCGCTATGTATCGAGTATATAGTATATGATAACTAGTATGACTGTGATTATTGTCTTACTTTAAAATCTTTTTCCACCACTTCACTCTTATTGGATCAAATAAACCAAAATCAATGTCCGTCACAAGCGTTAACAAAGCGTTGAGCAGTGCAAAGCAGGAGTACAAACACGCTTCAACATTGCTGCTCTAACTATCAACTACAAACCAATCACCCTATCGGAAGCAAACATGACGAACGTGTCTTTCTGTCAACATGACAAGCCGATGTGTGCGAAGATGTTCTTACCTTTGAACCTTTTTTTTTGCTTTTTCCCTCGATCTGTCTCTGCCTCCACGCGAGTCAAAACGAAGTTGCAAAGGTGCGAACCAAAACGAATTCCGTGCGCAAAAACGGACCCAAAAACGTGGCCAATGAAGAATCGGTGCGTCCGTGCGTCCATTTAAATGATTTTACGGATTCCACAGAACAAAAGCATTCCATGCATCGTTGCGGCACCCCTTGCACTGGTGTATCGGGAAAATTGCGATCGGAAGTTGGTAGCTCGCGCAAGAGGTTGAAGATAATATTCGTTTACAGTTACGGCAAACCACAAACCAGACCCGCCGGTTGCTTCCTGCGCGCCGCGAAGAACAATAAAAGTTTTTATTCAATTATGGGTTCGCTCGATGCATCCAATTCCATTCACTGATTGCCCCACGAGACTGCGCGGGTCGCCGATGGGTGCGAAGTGTGCGTGCGAGGTGTGTAATCCTTCATGCCACCGATCGGACGGTTGGATCGAAACGCTCAAGGCAACAGACACGGTTTGATGAGCGAATTTGAAAGTCTATTTGGCAGGGGACATTAGTGCGAAAGAACACATGTCCGACGGGTTTTGTGCTTTTTTTTCCCTCCCCGCTGCCCACCTTTTAACCCTGCTTGCAAAACCGCAAACGGTGACACACCAACCTACGAACGCACGCGAATGGATGAATCGGTTGAAGCAGTCTGTAACCTAACGTATCTCGAGCTCTAGCTATCGATCCGAGCGGATCTTGGTTCTTTGAGAAACGACTGTGGAAATGGGCGCAAAGGGTTTCCTGAAGCAAGCGTAAAGAACAAAAAACCAACCCCTTTCCTGATGTAACCGATCGTTTCGACTTAATTCGGTGAGGTTTGTACATGCAGTGGGCTACACAGAAATATACAGATTTGTCGCTTCCTTTGAAAGGCAAATTAAGATTTTGAGCGTTTTTTTCTCTTTTGCGTTACTTCATAAAAATCATTGGACGCAGGGTGTGTAGATTTTGAATGTTTGCAATAAACTGTGAGAAACTGATCTAGGTGTGTGTATGTATGTGTAGTGGATTGTAGATGAAATTTCAACATACATTCGGTGCGATTTAATTCCAGGTTAGTGGGAAAAATGTCGTTAAGTTCAAATCATAATTCAATGCGTAGAGTAAGTGAAAAAATGGGTAAAGAGTGTTTTTTGTCAGTTTACAGTGAGTGATATTAAAAATAAAAAAAACATTCCAAATCTAATTTAAAAAAATGGTCTGTAGCGAAGCTGTGAAATCTGAAAATTGTATGTAAACATTTTAATGTTTCCAGAAAAAATTATTTTTTTTATTATAAGTTTAATAATATAACAATAAAACGAACGAATAAACAATCTAGAATACGACGACATTAACTTGTAAATCCTAACAACGGATTGCTTGTTCCTAATCATCACTATCCCCGCAGAATAAATGATTCTAATGATCAATTGCACCAATCAACTATCACATCCGAGCTATGATTAGCAACCATCTGGCCGAAATTAAACCACTCTATTACAGCAAAATTTGATGCCTTCCCGCACTAGCGACCGGTAAAAGACATTTTACTCTTGCAACGTTTATCCACACCGATTAGGAGTCAGGACTTTTTTCCCCAAGGACCGGTTTGCTGCCGTTTAGTTCAAATGGGCATGAATAATGCAAATCATCCCATGTATCACTGCGTTTGTTGCTTTAAGCAAGAGCAATGTTAGCAATCCCCTCTATGCCAGCTGTGGAAGTGTAGTCTCGCAACAAATTTAGTTGATTGTTCGTACCACAGTACTTAAATGCTTCTGTTCCCTTGGGCTCGTTTTGTGCACGGTAAAAACTAGACTAGGGTGACACACTGGCAACCAAACCTACGAGTAGTCTGTATTTCGGCTACAACCATTTTCCTTTTTCACCCATCCGCTTGTGACGCAATCACTGCTCGAACCGGGGGCAAAGATTGAGGTTTTGCGACGCATGCTAGCCAAACTAGCAAAGGGTCCGGGGAAGGTTATAAAAGAGCATCCTCGTTAAATGGTGAAACAGGGATTGTAAAAATCGGCCCCCCTAATCTGCCGGATAAAAGAAGATGGCAGCCAGGAAATTTGAATTTTACTGCACTACGTGTTCGGGCGCCTGCAGGCCAGTCCTGGTGTTTGGGGTTATTTTCTTTTTCCTTTCGCTCTACTTACACTTGGCGGATGTTTTCTTTCATTTTCGTTCCGTTTTTCTTGGCTGTTTGCTTTTATATTATGACGGAAAAAATCGATCAATCGGCAGGATGAATCTTGCAAGACATTGAAGTCACGAGTGTCTATCTAGCGGGAGAGATTTTATGAACCTGCTGGTAATGCATGGCGGTGGCGTTCATCATCATCCACCCCAACTGTATCGATTGAGCCGCTCAGGAATTGAGGTCACAATGTGTAATAAAATAAACACCCATCGTTTTATGAAGCGCGAGTGCAAATGCAAATGCGTTGGAAAAGCGATTTGTCGCAAGGGGCCCGTATAAGCTGTCGTCATTCCGACCTCTTTCCGTTAGCCAGTAATTGGAAGAGTGTTATTCTTTAATGTTGTTTGTAAAGCGGAAGTTTAGTTATTTCATCAGGAAAGAAGTGCAGCAAGTATTAATGTTCATACATGTTGAGACACAATGATGATTTATTTGTAAACAAATAGGATCGACTTGTATTTAACAAACTGCTTAATGCAAAAAAAAAGAGCATGAGTGAAATAAAAATGGCAACAACTGTAGTATCATTCTAACTAAATAATATGGAAATGGTTTGTACACCGCCATATTAGCGTGTCGGTGTATTTATAAGAGACAATTAATCTTATTTTTCCCCAACAATCCCATTATATCTCAAACTATACACAATCGAAACGTTTGGCGTATCACTGAATTTATCCCACACTTGAAGAAAATCCTCAAATCTTAACCATTTTACACGTTTCACCTTTTTGCAACCATTTTGAGAACCACACCGGAATAAGAACATCAACTGCCGCACCGTCCCCTAAGCTGTAACCAAATATGTTCAAGATGGTGAGCAAATAAAAATATAAATTACATTTTTAGCTACATATTTGTTTTTGCATGATAGATGACAGTTTTCCCTGCCCCTCCGCTAGCTGTCGACGTGCTCTCACCTTCAGTTGGACGTTTGCGATTATGAAAAAAGTAATTTATTTTCTACTTAAGCGTAATGCGGTAAGCTTCATCCCGGACTGGAATGATGTTTGCCAGCACGTCTGTATGTGTTTGTGTACGTCTGATCATAGGGTGGAATTGTACCGAGGGGTGATTGTATTTATCGGCGTACTCTGTACATAATCGGAAGGGTGCGCGTGCGATGCTCCTCCATTTAACCAGCAAACCGACGAAGGACGAAGGACTCGTTGGCACTTCATTATACGCGTGCGTACACGTCGACATGCCAAATCGACCCCAGGAGAAATGAACATGGTGATTCGTCAATCTGGATAACGGTCGACCGCTGGTTGGCCATCTTTCTTTTCCTCCAGTTGGTAAGTGTGAGGTTTTTCTTTCCTCAAAATTCCCTGTCACAACGAAACTCAGATTTGAGTCCTTTAAAAGTAACACAGAAGGCTAAGTGAGGGGTAGAAAGGTGGAAGGAAAAAGGATGAAAATTGTGAGCTGTTCGATACATTACACCGGTGACGGCGTAACGGCGGCATTCGTGTCCTAAGAGAGAGATAATCGTTCAAATTGCGCTTGACGGTTTATGATGCTACTGAGCAGAAGGGGGAAAATATCATGTTTCCCCTGGTGGCGATGCAAACGTATAGGAGACGATACTGTTGGATGAGAGTGTACGCGATTTGAATCTAAATGAATTGTAATGAATTGAGTAATGTAATAAAATGGTTAGATGGTGTCGTCTTCGGTAGCGTAAAATGGTTTTTTGAAATGGAGGAAGGACGAAACGAACCATGGGAAGGAACTGCTATGTGCATTTTATGTTAATTTACCGACTGAAAATTAATTGTGGGACTAAATATTTTTAATTGGTTTATCGGCGAAAAGTTAATAAATGAAAAATATGCAACAAATGTTTGACAGTGGCATGGGTTATATTTATTTAAGATTTTGTGCATTTTGTCACATGGAGTATTAACTTCTTCAAAGGTAACACTTTGTGTGTTTGATTTTGAAGCATTTACAAATAAAGCAATAGTCATAAATAACATCAAAGTTATTATATGAATGCAATAAATGCAATTAATTGCCGTAACAAAACCGCCATTCCATGACAGCATTGTGTTATTTCATTTTATACCAACAGCTTTTCTTCGAAAATAAAATGCACTATTCAACGGTCGTTCCCTTTTTTGTTACAGACGCCATCACTTCTGGCTGATTTGAACAAACAAAGGAACGAAGACATCATGACGCCCTCCTCAATTTATCAACCATCAGCAGTAGGACAAAAACACATACCCGAAACTTACATTGCGTATGCACACCGATGCATTTCCATTTCGAGGAAGGACTCCACCTGGAACTATAAAACAGCGATCGGTACGATCGGTCAACGGGTGTGCGCTGGCTTCCAGATAGATCCATAAAACACAGCGGGAACTGTGCTACGTAAGCAGTTCCACTCAGGGTCAATTCGACCACAAAACAACATGATCCAGCTGTATTTGAACTGAAGCGTCGAACAAGCGTCCAGCCTCTCTGATTTTGTGTGTGGAAGGGAAGGGTGCAAGAGCTTCCATATAACGTGACAAACAAAAGTACGGTTTGTTTGCTGCTTGACAATGTCAAGATGAGCTGAAAAGGTAAATACAAATTAATTTGTGACCTTCCCATAACGGTTGCTGCCTGTTTGCGATTGCGAATCGTTCCGGGAGTTGATAACAATGGGACCACCGCCGCCAGATGATATAGCCTGAAGTGTTTGTGCGGCAAAACAAGGATCTCATTTAATCCCGGACCCATCCTTACCTGATCTGCCGAGGAAGCCAAAAAGCTGTAAAATCCAATGATAAATAGATCTTGACTCAATGATACCGCTCCATGTTTGCCATGTTGCTACGGTACTATTTGTCACGTTTCTTTCTATTGCAATGTTCGGGGAGGTTGAACAGTTGCAATTGTTAGCTATTGCTAAGTACAATACAATCGACACAATGGCAACCATGAACCCTCCTCTTGAAAATATTAATGTTCTACGGTCGGATCGTTGTGTCTTGTTTCTTCGTTTCGCATAAAATCGGCAACAATAAATTAATAAATGATTTTTTGATGGTTTGATTCTCGTTAGCCTTTTTTGCCTGCCTTAGCATCGATTTTCATGCAGGATCAGGATGATACTTATTGAGTTGGGCTTGGCCTGCTTGAAGGAAGCAGATTTATACCATCGGTCGGTAATTTGGAATGGCGCACACACTGAACGGCTCAAACATATTTTTCTAACATACGGACCTACTGAGCAAGAAAAGGACAGTCTAAAAAGGAGTTTATTGAATGCTAGCAAACCGAAAAAACGGATCATCATCCTCGGGAGGGTTGGAAAATTGGTTTATTGTTTGACCATTGTTTGGTTGAAGCCACTGCACCGAAAAGCTTTCGAAGCCTGCCGTCTGCACTAGCGAATGCAATCAAACAGGGGCAGCTACGGTACGTCGAGTGCTTTGATTGTTCGCACCAATAGACTCAATTGTGTTTGGCAGAAAAATGGCCAGTTAACAAAAAGAGGAAAACAAAGCGTTGGGATGATGCGGTAGGGGAAACGAAAAACAAATTGAGAAGGGAAAAATGAACATACAAAAACAAAACCCACTAGCATAATGAAAGTCATACGAAAGGTGTGAAAATTTCGCTTAAGTCTACCGACGGTTTGCATCCCTTAAAGCCAATCGATTCCAATTGGCCAGAAAACATAGGGATTAACGGTAGCGCAATTGAACGGTGGAGGGTTGCTCCAAACAACTTATCATATTTCTCAATTGTAGATTAGAATCAGTTTTCATTTAGAAACATGGAGTGCAGTTTTGGGAAGCGATAATAGGACCGAGAATTATTGTGACTTAACCATTAAACTATTATTAGCTACGATATGAGAAGACAACCGGAGTCAATTCCCAGATCGGAGGGCTGAAAAATCTCTATCAGGCCATTAAAAACAATGGATGCACGATGGTTAACTTTTATTGTTCATGTAGCAGCAATAGAAACAGCACATTGCAAGTTCGACGGCGGGTCAAAACGGCATCGTTTGAACGCGTGCACTTTCCCGAGGTCGAAACAGTTCCCCTAACCGGCTAGGCTTTGAAAATTAGCGACGCTATTCTTCGTTAAATTCAGAGTAATGAACCAAGTACTCGGCGGGGCACTTGAGCGAGATAGTGGAAAAGTGGTTTAGAATGTAGTCGATATGATAAAAGCATTACACTACCGGTCACAGGGTCGGGAGGGAACAGAATCCACACGAGCGTTAACACTATAGGGGAAAATCGGAAATAAAGCCAACTGTCATACTCTCGATTGTCACAGTCATCCGGAGGACAGTAAAATAATTGCTGCCTTTTAAGATTTTATTGTATCGCGTCCTGGCCCATGTTAGATACGTTGCTATCACTCATTTGTTCGCCGAAACCGCTTGGGAGTTTTTATGTACATGGGAAAAACGATTTTAACGAGAATAAATGATGACATGTTCATCGTGTGATGCACTGAACGGAAACTGCCATTTAACTGGGCATTGGTTAGGGAGGAAAGATCATTTAGCTTGTTGCTTTGACGAGATGGATGATGGTTTGATTACTTCGAACGGGTTTTTAGAGGCGAAATAGTACATCGATTGTCATAGGGAAATAGAAGCACAAAAGACAATTGTAGAAAAGGATATACCGCTTGATTTTATGGTATATTTATTGGTGTTCGTTCAACCAACCATTTGTGAAACATGCAACCATTGGATTTCATTACTATGCCTCAGAATAATAAACATGAAAAGTATATAATTCAACAAAATTTATGTACCCTAAATTTTAAGAATAAAATTAAATTTTCTAGTTAAAAAGAAACATGCTAGTTTAAAATGGCTATTTTTTGCATTTCATCAGAGACAAATAGTTTAGAAGAATAAACTGTAAAACAAACC
>KB678469.1:0-17971 GCA_000349165.1 Anopheles christyi | reverse complement strand
TGACTCATCCTGCGGCGTTTCCTTGTCGGTGGAATTGCTTTACACTACACGGAATTCACTTCCGATAAAAATTTGTCACAACGCTTTAAAAATCCTCGCCGCCATCTGTTGAGGTTTTCACTCGTTATTAAAACATTAACTTATAAGGGAAACACATTAAAATGATATAAGGACAATAAGTAAACGACACGCTAATACTGTAAGGTGATGGGTGTGCATCCGTCCGTTGCCCTTGAGCGCTCGGTATCAACTCTCTCTGGCTCCAGCCCTTGATCGCCGACAATGGATACCCAGGCACTAAGCCACGATCGTGCTTCAATAACCGACAGGCGAATGTCGAGGTTGAGCAGCAGGTTGCGTACGCTGGCGCTGCAGAGGCTTCGTTCCCACAACATAAATAAATTAAAGTTCTATTGTGATACTTTTTCAATGGGCAAATTTTGTGATTAGTTTAGTGAAGAGATATTGAAAGCGCGTTTTTATGGCCTTGATTTTTCGGACTTTGCTATCTATCTTCAGTGTTGGAATAGTGTGCTCCCTGTTGTTAACTACATCAACAACTTCTTAAAGTTTTTACTGTGTGTCTATACATTTTAGCGAATGCTAAGTTACGTGCGTGTGACATTTGTTGGTCTTTTTATCTTTGAAGTGCATAATACGTATTTATTTATGACAAGTTTAATTTTACCATTATATCAATTTTTTGTGAAGGGAAATTTAAATCATTTAAGTGTATAGGTTATTTTTAATAAAAAAATTTTGTGTAATATAACGTTTTCCTTTCTTGTAATCCGAGATGCATTTATTTGAGATAAAACTGGATGATTAGTTTTTTTGAAACTAAAAGTAATTGTTAAATGGTCAGATGTGAGAGCAGTGATAGATCGTAGCCCGATTATTCCATAATGATTAATTGTTAGCAATAAGTTCAACGTGAAAGTATTTTGTATTGAATCTTTAGTTATGTGTGTTAGTTTATTTTTGAAAATAATTGAAATTTACCTTTTTGCGTTTCTGCTAAGAAATTTTCTTCGGCCTTATTGGAAGCACAGTTCCATGACTTATGGCGAGCGTAAAAATAGCTTCAGATTACACAGATTACATGCGGATTACAAAAAAGTATGCCTTTTTATGTGTGTTTATATTTTTTTACAATTTGCAAAGCTTCAGTTGCATATCTGCGTAAATAATAGATTAAATCAATTTTTTATTGGAGAAACATAATTCAGTTGCATATCTGCTGAAATAATATATTAAATCAATTTTTTTTTTGGAGATACCGTTAACATTTTAACCGATAACAAAATTTAGAAACTACGTAAAAACTTCCTGTTATTTGACCTTTTTTTGATAAAACTTTTTTTTAAATTGTGGCTTCATTTACAATTGGTATTATTTCCGAAGAATTAAATAGCATGGCGGAATTGCAGGAAAGTGTTTTTTCATACTTAAAACTAAATGTATGTTTAGGAATGTCTTTCATTACATTCAAAGAATAACGTTTAGGGCATGCAATAATGGTGACCACCGCAATTAGCTCATTTGGGCATATACTCTTGCATTTTGCCGTTTCCTGAAGAAGACCTTTGAATGGGTATTGTAACGAGTCATGTTCTTCGGCACATTTATTATACCTAGCGACGCGATTGCAATTGTTTGCACCGTGCTACAGTTGACAACGTTAGCACTGCATCTGTGCAGCTCATTTGAAGCAACGAACAACACGAAAGTGAAGCAGATATACAGCCAAATCTGCATCTTTTAAATCTTTTTAAAAGTTTTCTTCTTTTAAGGTCTCCATCACTTCCTTGATTGGGAGATCGTGTAAACCGTACAACATTATTTTAGTTGATTTTTCTTCTTCTAGCTGATAGTATGGTACGCAATTTTTGTGTTTTATAATTGGTTCACCACGCTTCGGAAATCACTTGTATTGGCGGTTTGTCTATTTGGTACTGTACATAACTACACCTGCGGCTATCACACACTTGTGCATGAAATGCACCGATAAACTATTTAATACTATTGGTGGCACTGTTAATGTTTCATGCACCATCATGCTGTTAGTGTTTTTTCTAGCAGTGAGACAATGTTCTAAAGCTTTACAGTTTCATCATCCCATTCGCTTCTAATTCGCTTATCACGATCTAACTCGCATATCGTCGCCGGAAGTATCTCTGTCTCCTGGTATGATCTTCCTACCTCTGTGTATTCTTCTCCCACCCATCCTTCCTCCATCGTTCTGGTTGAAACGAGACACGGGATTTTTTCTTGTTTACTTCCGTTTCTTTTTTATCTCTATCGGTTGCTTATCAGATAAGGGATCAGCAAATTTACGTCAGCTCGCGATCAGAACTAGATTGCAACTGCAGATAATAATCTCCATACAGGGCTAAAATTTATGAAAAATTGAGAAACTGAATTAGTTGCTATGACAACACAAAAGTTACATCAATCACAGGAGGATATCCATAAAACTCACACTTACAACAAATTAAACCAAGTAGCTTGGTAAAATCGCCATTTAAAAAGCTCTTTTCAAGATGGATGATGTGCTAAAAGAAAAAGAATATTGTGTGCGAAATGAAAAACAGGATTTTCTTGTGTCAGCAACTGTCTACAAAGCACGTCATCTGCAAGTACTGAACTGTGACACGTTTATTATGGTATCCTGCGATGGTAAATATAAAAGAACAAGAATTGCATATCGCACGGATAATCCTTACTTCAATGAGGTATTTACTACTGTTTATCAGAACTTATATATTAAATTGTTTAAATTAAGTTTTTAACAACCGTATTATGAAATGAAGTATTTCAGCTTTTCATTGCACTGCTCTGAGGAAAGACTTCGAAGAAAGGGCATTGTGTTTTCATTATATCGTCCATCGATTTGTACTTCTATGCATTCATGCATAGGAGAATTTCATGTCGATCTTAACACCGTATGGGAACAGGAGAGTAAGTTATTGGAATGACTCAAAAAATGAAGGACTATTTGAATATTTCTATTGGTTAATGTGTTTTACAGATCATGCATTTATCAAGAAATGGGCAATGTTTGAACCAATAAGTGGAGTCTTATCGAATGTTTTAAACTGTGGTTATCTTTTGATAGATTTAACGATAACCTCCTCCCTATTGATGCTATTTCCTATTGCAATAGATAATGAAATAGACTACGATATCATTGAAAGGTATAGGGTATGATACACAGTGTTCATTTAAGTGTGTCCACAGTATGTTTTTGTTTGTTTTTATACAGCAATAGACTTCTTCCTACACGCGATGCAAACGAAGAAATTCAAAGAGTACGATATTGCTTCAGCGTTTTTCAAGGCGAATTTGTTCATAGCGCAGAATATGCTATTCGTGTTTCATACGCAGGCCTAAAGGTAATATAAGAACTGTTTTGTAACATCTTTAAAGACATTAGTTTTAAAACATCAAGTTTATTGCACAGATACGTACTAAGACGAGTTCCTTTGGGAGAAGCTTTCGTTGGAATGAAAGGCTATCTTTTATTGGTACATATCCATCCACCAATCAAATTATCGGGATTGATCTGCTTACGGCTAATTGCTGCAATAGCAATGTAAAATCAACAAAAGATATACATTTCTCTTCTATGTCAAAACGAATAACGAATAGATGCAAGTAACATGTAGTATTACGCATTTCGACAAAATAATTTATTTTTTAATTTTTTAGATAATTTACCTACATTTGGACCTACCTGGCTTCATTTGTACAGTGGTATTCAGGAATCGCATTATGTCGGTAAACTTTTAGTTTCCTTCAGCTCGGAAGCATTACCTATTCAATCGGTGCCAGCACACAAATCACAAGCTGTTCGAATCTATGAGCCACTTCTATTGTCCAATTACTGGGAAGAGCGAGTTTTCGTGATTAAGTTCTGCATTATAAACATGCAGCTTTTCGCTGAAATGTCCACAAGTCAGCTATTGGTGTATCTTTCCTGTGCAGACATTTGCTCGAAAGCCATAAATTTGAATATTGAAAAACAAAAACCAACATCCCGCTATTGGTTTGCGAATTGTGCTGAGAGCGTTTTAACTGTAAAGATACAGCTGCCAGATTATAGGCACAAATATTTTGTAAAAGCGACCATTACCAATTTATGCGATAAATTATTGGATTTCACGAACCTATTAAAGAGAGTGATAATCGGTCAAGGCGAACAAAATTTTAATTTGCACAAACATAATATTTTTACACGATTGCTGGCTCAGTTAGAATTGAGTTTTATGCAAGCATATGATAAAATTACTGAAGGCATTTACAAGCAGCATACGAAATTGGATCAGCTTCGAAAAAGCTACATTTTGCAGCAATTGGTGAGTACTTTAAAATAACACCAAAACCTAGATTCTAGCCAAAATCTGGATGAAAAAAATTGTTATTATTTTATTATATATATTTATTTTTAACGATAAATATAATAAATTTTCTCGTCAGATTTTGAAGAAATCAGATATTATTGCGATTAAATCCCGTTTGCGTACTTCAAACACCTTCCAAGAAGTTTCACAGTTTGTTAAAGAGATAGACTCTATGTTAAACTGTTTATTGGAACTATCCAACGATGTAAGTGCTAATGAGTCTTCTTTAAAGCTAAGTCACTCATATTATGATATTTTTATTTCAAAAGGAACAAAATCAATACCCGAACATCCTGTTACATGTCATTCGGTCTGGACATTCCTCAGTGATTGCGGTTGCACGATTCAACATGGTACATTACTTCCATCAGGCAAACTCTTTGGGAGTGACGGGTATACAGTACGGAAAACGGCGCACAATCCTCCTGAGATCAATTCATTGCAATCATTCGTGTCCAGATCGCTGCGGTTGTATTCATGCCAAGCTCGACTATCAGTTGCAAATAGAAACAGAAAGAAAGGAACAGGTCGCACCATATGCATTAATAGCACCGGAAGATCCATTATGTAGTGATAGTGATGGTCGACAGGAACTGCTGAAGAATTGTCTGACAACAAAATATGTGAACTGTAAGATACACGTTTATCAAGGACGGATTTTTGGTGGATTTGATGACTCAAAACAGTGTAATGTAACATTAAGCGTTCTTTTTGAACGTTTTGAATTGGCTCTATCGGTAATGCTTTGTGTAGTGCGTAGAGAAAAACAATTATTGGAAGGATATTTTTTTTTGCTTCCAGACCTTACCATGCACACTTCCATCGAGCTGGAATGAAACAGTTGACTTTAAGAATATTCCATTCGCTATATCGACTGTAGCATGCAGGAAAATGAATCAGGAATGTATCGTAATGTTTATTTTACAGGATGATAAACAGTTGACGGTAAATATGATTTGTTTTTATTTTACCTTTGGTATTCGGGCTGAAGTGCTACACACGTTGTTTAGATAAAAGAAATATAAATTAATAATATATATTTATGAGCTGCAAACACATGTCAATTGTTGCTGTTCCAATAATTACAACACAATATATAATATAAATTATTTTCAGACAATACAAGCGATTGGCTGGTTGCATACTTCAGTTCAAATATTACAAAAAGAAGATAGAAATGCTGAAAATGATAATGAAAACACTGAGCCGTATGGTACAATTTGTAATACTGACCTTCATATGTTGAACAGTGTCCTGCATTGGATTCCACTTTTTCAACGAGGTGTAAGAATTGCGGAAATCCTAGTGTCAAGTGAAATTGAGGAGGTTGTGTACAATGTCTTTCTAATAATATGATGTTATGTAAAAGCAACAAAAATCCTTTTTTAATTTCAGATTTGTAGCTCGTCAGAAAACAGCGGCAATGTTGAAATGTTGCTTGCTCATGGGTTGCCACCAGAGATTGTTCCATCATTGGTCCCATTTATAATCAAAGTTCTTTTTGTTGGTCTACGGCAAATGCATAAGCGATCATATCAAAATATAAAGAAGTCTCGAATTTTGATATCAATTGGTGACGGCTACATTATGAGTGGGGATTCTGGAACTACACATGGAAATAGTGCCAACTTTCCGGAAGGATACGAAACATGCTCGGTGGTATGTAGGAAAAATAAGTCGCACTCAGAAAATAGTTAACTAGGTTAACATAATTACAGCATCTGCCAGTGAATCCAAATTATTGGCCTTTGATGACTATCAAGCATATTGATTTTACCAATGAAAGACAAATGAAAATAATTGGAAAATCTATCGTAAATGCTTCCAAGCTGCTAGATAGTTCTATTACAAAATCTACTCCAGAAAACGCAACGATAATTGATATTATAGATCAAGAAGAGAATGAAACATGCATTTCCAATGAATCGAATACGCTCTTAAAATGGCCAAACTTTCGTTACATGATTGAAGAGCAGGTAAAACATTTTGTCGAGCTGAAAACTTGCGCAAAAAGGTTGATTGCAGACAACGTGGATCACACGTGGTGGACAAAATTTTACGACGGCCAACTCTCAAAAATACATCACAAATATGCCCTTAAGGTGAAGTAAGCATGCAACACGCAATCTACGATTTTGTTAGAAACTTATTTTATCATCGAATTCTGCAGATTTATGATACAGAACTGGAGAAGGTATCAGACTTTAACGGATTCCAGGATTGGAGTGGTAGTTACACTCTGCACAAGATAAGAGATAAAAAGAAAGGTGGTAAGCAAGAATATGGAATTGTTAAAAGTCTAATTCAAATCCATTCTAACCCTAAAGCATCTAGCAAACAAATTTTGAGGTAAGGTTTCGGTTGTAAGTTTTATAAGGTGGCGTTTATAACGAAGTTATCAGAACTATATCGAACTATTTTAGTGTGGAAAAACCATTAATTCCGAGCATCGTGGAAATTGTAGTTGTCGTGTACGTTGTACAAGCTTTGAATCTCACATCGCGTGATATAATGTCACAATCAGATGCATATATAAAACTATCCTACGGCCGTCAGTGTTTTCGAGACCGAGCATATTACATTCCCAATCAAGCATCTCCCGTATTTGGCAGAAGGTTCGAAATGCGTGGCATATTGCCGAGGTAGGTTTAAGATCAGTTTTTAGTAATTTCTATGTTTAATACAGTTTCGTCCGGAGCTACGAGGTTAATGCTTTCTGAATGCATTCTCGTAAGTCAAGTGTCACTTTCACGTCTGCTAAAATACATCTAAACTAATGGGTTTTTTTTTGTTTAAGATGAATAGTTTAGTTTTTCGATTGATTATAGAAAAGGATTTATGAAAAAAATTAATATATTTGGTCATACATTTTGCCTTTTCAGTACAAATCAGCAAAAATTATTGCGAAATTGTCAAATTTTGTTCTCCGCTTGAGTCGAGAACCTCTCGGAATAGACTGTTTATTATTTCATTTCATATAATGATAATCTTTTTTTTTCTTACAGGGATCAAATTCTGCATCTTTCGGTGTATGACAGAGACTTTGTTTCCTCGGATGATCTAATCGGCAGCACCAGTATAGACATTGAAGATCGCTTTCGGAGCAAGCATCTACCATCTTTTGGTATACCAAACTACTATAAATCGAAAGGGTGTAACAAATGGCGCCATCAAATGAAACCGTCAGAAATGCTGCAAAAAATATGCGAGAACCACGGATTGCAGAATCCACGAATTACAGGACGCAAGATCATCATTGGGAAAGCAGAATTTGAAGCCGAAATTCTGGAGGTGAATGAGTGCCTAACAGAACAGCTTTGTCTGATTGCGCTTAATAATTTCAAGCACGTGGTCAACGGGCTTTCCTTAACGCCAGAACACGTGGAAACCCGTTCGTTGTATCATCCTAAGCGAGGTGGCATTGAGCAGGGCAAGGTTCAAGTATGGATCGAGTTGTATGAACCTAATCGTCCGCATCCGTTGCCGCTTGACATTACACCGCAACCTCCGAAACCTTACGAGCTGCGGGTGATCGTTTGGAATACGGCAGACGTGATGCTAAATGAGCGCAACATTTTCGGCACCGAGATGAGTGACATCTACGTGAAATGGTAAGTATCATTTCATGAAGGTCATGTCCGCGTAAGGGATGGGGTCAATGACAGCCATGGTTCCTTTTTTCCGATTCGCTTCGTGTCGTTGCAGTTGGCTACAGGAGTTCACGGAAGCTCAGTACACGGACGTTCATTACCGTTCACTAACCGGTGAAGGAAACTTCAACTGGCGCATGGTTTTTTCTTTCCGCTATTCGCCTGCCGACGGAATGGTAGGTGGATTCCGGGTGTTGACCTTTCCCGCCCCGATCGGTGGTGGGAGAGTGGGGAAGGTTGCTGCCAGCAACATTGGAAACGTTTTGGTAACTTTGATAATTAAGATTTTGTTACACTCCTAGCTAGTGCTTCGTCGCAGAAAGGCTTTCTATGAGCAATACGACACCGAGCTAAAGTATCCCCCGGTATTGACTGTGCAGATTTGGGATAATGACTCGTTTTCTGCGGATGATTTTCTCGGAACAGTAGATCTAAACCTCACACAACTGCCCGTTCCAGCCAGCACGGCTGAAGCGTGCACGCTTCCCCAAAGCCTATCAACATTAGGATCCGGAAGCGGTACAGATGGCAATGGTACTTTGAACCTGTTTGGTTGTCGACGTATTAAAGGATGGTTCCCGGTCCATGGCAACAGAGCCTCCAACATCGATACCAGTGATCGACAACGTTGGCATGATGGCATATCGCTGACAGTAAGTATTTCCCATGAAGGTGTATCATCAATCGCATAAAGGGTATGAAGTTTTTAATTTAATTATCGCCCATTCTTTGATGCTTCCACGGGACCATCGGTACCAAAATCAGGGTAAAATCGAACTCGAACTGGAAATTCTTAGTCAAGAAGATGCTAGCCAGAATCCGGCCGGAGTGGGTCGTAAGCCCCCCCAACATCTTCCCGAGCCACTGTAAGTATTGGTCGGGAGACCAGAACCCCAGACTTGAAGAGACGTACATTCTTTCCGTAGACTCGCTCGCACGCTCGCACGATAATGTGAAACCGTACAACATAAACTGTTCAAACTTAATACACTGACGACACTGGGGTTCTGTACATAATTTGTTTCCACGATAAGTCAACCATCGAGCCATGCAGAGAAGCGCCGAACGATTCGAAGAATCGTCGAGATTTCTATGGTTTCGATGTGATTGAATTTGTCTCAATTAATAGCAAACGTTGCTGACCATGCAGTTATTCTTTATTAGTAGCTAGGAAGGAAGCGTTGATTTGATGTAATACTGACAAACAAGTTTAGTGCACCATCTTCTACATAATAGCTTCTGAAAATTGACATAACAGACATTAAATTGTCTTGCACCTTTATTAATCAACGTAAACATTTCATTTCTCGCATTTCAACATTTCAAGGTTTATTAATAATGGCATGTATATCTCTTTCTACCCATACGCAAAGCATAAGCATTATCGCTTGGTAAACAAATGGTGGGTTCTTCTCACCATTTTAAGCTATAGATGTTGTATCACCTTGATTAACGTTCATTTTTCTTTTCGTTGTGCAGACGTCCGGAAATATCATTCAACTGGTTACGGCAACCAGCAAAAACATTCAACAAGCTGTTGTGGCCGCGTGTACGAAAATCCTTCATCTGGATAGGAACCGTAGTTTTAATGTGTTTGATTGTTTACGGATTGGTGATAAATGTGCCCACAGTCGTTATGGTGCGATCACTTGAACAGCGAAAATCAACCACAAGTATCTCATCAGGAGAATAACGGTCCTAATCAAATGATCTGACTGAATTGTATTTGTTTTACCCTTTCGAATTAATCTAATAATAATTGTGCGTAGAAATACTATTTAATTAAAAAATATGTTACATTTTTATTTATATTTTATTATTCGATTTATATCGTACGCGGTCTAATGGATAGACGCGTCGGCTCGTGTAAGGTACAGACGTAGTTCAAATCTCATACGGACTCCTCCCTCCTCGCTGCAAATGCTGACTATCCGGCTACGTGGGTCTAATAAGCCTGTTTAAGGCCGAAATGACCGTATATGTCGTTTACGCCAACGAGAAGAAGATTAAAGAAAATCAACATTATTTCAATAATCATTGCATCATTTCACTATAGCTTAGTTGCCTATCGCACTAGAATAACTTACAAAAAGTGGAATTATAACCCCCATACACGATATTATAACCCCATATCCGTTATGTTTACATTTCTATTTACTGTGTCAGTTCATAGTATATTTTCCTTGCTTTATTGGTGAACAGCTCTTTTGTACACACCCAAAAGTTTCATATTACAAGACAAAAATAACTGACTGCAATCATAATAGGTTTTAGGTCCTTGCGGAAAAATCGATTTTTTTTAGTTGAATGCTGACGGGAAATCAGGATTGTAGAAAACCATAGACATTGTATTTGGTAGTAAATGTTAGTGTGCAAGCTTGCCATTTGTTTTGAATGAAAGCGATGACAGATTGAGTAACTTATACGTTGTAATATGGGTGAAGTCACATGCAACAAGTTACACCCTAGCAGGATGATTCGAGTAAAACCGAAAAACAGCGTGCTGTGCATTAGAAGGAACTAAACTGTCCAAGGACCCATTAAAATAATGACCGATAAGATCGTGCAACAGAGCAGAGAACGTTCGTCCGGGAATAGACAGTGAAATGTTACTTTGATAAATGGATACAATTGGCGCGAAACTCTCCACGGGAATCGAAGCCCAAGTTTGCTGTTAGTGAATCAGGTTTCGGAGGGCGTCCTGCTTGATGTAAAAATGCTCAATGACATTTCAGTTTTACCTTTTTTGTTTCTTGTAATTAAAATATACAACGGGCTGTAAATGTATCGTTGGATGGCGGGACGTTTATTGAGCGATATAAATAATTTTGACTTTGCGTCTAAAACATCGACAGGACGAAAGAAGAGGCAGTTGTTTTCATATTTATCTCGTCCTGTTGAATGTCCTCCATGTAACGACGTCAATAACGGTTTTCATGTAAAGCGTTAGGAGAAACCTTACTTAAGCAAATGCACCAATCACACCATGGTTTCGTTGGTCGATTCAAGGCGTTCGTTTGGGTTCCAATGATCGCACCCTTATCATAATCATTAATCTGTGTACTCCGTACATACGAACTATCCAACAAGGAGAGGAATAGACAGTAAAGCGATTTTGTAACAGCAGGCGCTAAATGATATTTTCTTTGCGACGCGTATGGTTTATCTTACCCGTCTACTCTTCCGCGTGACTCTCCATAGCTGCGTAGGAATCAACAGTATCTGGGCTTTGAAATATAAATCTAAATGTGTCAACACATTGTACATTGTGCGTATAAAGGGACAGCTTAGTGGTAAATGTTAACCACGCTGTAACACATTTTTATTGCTGCCTGCCGAACAATGGCCACTATTCGATCCACCCTCGAGCGATGATGTTCTTTTCCACTAGTTTTTCCCCCCACACACACCCACACGCACACATATACCGAACCAACTGTTTCCTGTTCCCTGTGTGTATTATTGCTGAAGGCTGGTATTTTCTCGCCTCGCTCTAATCATTTGCTTAATTTAACTCGTTCCTTTGCTGTTGCAACAGTATTCCGTCAGCCGTTGGACAAGCCGAACGTGTGAAGTGGATACATGAATTATACCGTACCCAGCTGGAGTAACTAGACTGAAAGTTTTGTTTTAAAGTTACTGCTGAATCGTTTGTTAGATATAATTGAAATGAATAAATTGAAAATCGTCAAAAAACCAAATACATTTGGATAATGATTTAAAATGTGAAAATTAACACGATGTGATATGATTCGTACATTGCATAGTGAAAGCGTGGCGAAGTTATGAACAATTGATGCTATTGTGTTTGTGAGTTTGGTGAAAATATGCAAAGTTACAAAACGACACGCCGTAGTTGAACAAATTGTGCAAGTGTATCATGTACCAGAGAATTAGCCTTGTGCCAAGGACTGAACATCCACTGAAAATACAATTATACTTGATGAGAAGCGCATTTGCAATTGCGTACGAAGGATGATTAGCATTTGTTTGCGTGATGTGTGTAGTATTAATTACTAGTTTGCGATAAAACGGCAACTGAACTGAAATGAAAACAAAAAATCGTTAAACTTAAACTGTATGGAGTCAAATGATAGCGAAAACTTTAATCGCTAAACTTGACCATCAAATATGTCGGTCAAAAAGTATATGGTGAAATAGTAGTGAAATTTTTAATTTTTTGGAATGATAATGTTGCTTTGGAACGTTTTGGAAAAAAAAATGTTTTTTTTTTCTTCATATTTTTAAAAACTAGCCTAGTTTTTCACATCTATGTATGTTCTGGAGTATGTTTTTTCATGAACTCCATACACATGCTAGAAGTGGTTGAATGTGCTTGGAACGAGTATGGAATAATGTTGTGTACCAGACCACATGGTTTAAACAATCATTTTAAAAATACATTAAACTTTAAATTAGATATTCCATCAAACTCTATTATTGCAATACAAACCGTATAAAACAATATGATTTATTTGAAACAATTATGATGCTGTTAAACGTTTTAATAATTAAATCTTTAATAAATCTCATCGAACCCAATAGAAACATATTGTGATCTTTGTATGACGATGATTGTATATCGTCCATTGCTATAAACGATGCCTACACCACTGTACTTAATTCATAGCCCTAGATCAGTTCGATCGGATACGGAGCACAATCTTCCAGCATGCGATGTCAACCAAGGGGAAGAAGATCTCCAACAATCGCAAGCCTTCAAGGTGGGGCTAACAAACGGGAATAATTCAAATAAATGGAAAGTTTAATAACGCCTAGCACCATCTTCCAGAACTGGCTTCTATCGCGACTAAAGCTTCCTACTGGCCACGGCATTCAAAATACAAAGGTAAATCAAATCAATGCACACGACAATAACGAACTGCAAGCCATTCTAACACAGCCGGCGGAGGCGGAAGTATGCTTACTTAGCGATAGCCCATACAGGATTTTGAGGGTGAGTAAAAAAAAGTAAAAAGAATGTTAATGTGTCTTGTTTGATATAATCAATTAACGTTGCCTATTTCACAATGTGTAAGTGTATTTGGCAGCAAATCTTGTTTTAAAAAGTTTTAAATTAGTTGCGATACATCTGTACCCTTCATAATGATATTACAACGTTCGCTTAATTTTATATAAAAATGCTAGGTACTTTATCATCGTGCCACGTGATTACCACAACTCGTTCAAACTTTAACCGATCGCGTGGAGCTAATGGAGTCATGCCATATAAATGATTACTTAAAAATGCTTTACATACGCTCCTTGCCATTGAGAAGGGTCAATATATTCCCAGAAGAAAATTTAAAAAATGTATCCCGCGTGCTAGGCGGTGAGCTTCCTTTGGGAGTAAAGTGGACTACTGTTTGCCTTTTCTCTTTGTGAAATTTAATTTATAGCTTATCTAAGCGGGTGGTTTGCCGTAGCGAGCGTTTCACTGCCGACCCAATGATTCCAAAAGGTTGACTCTAGCAAGGAGTCGAATCCGTGATTTCGAACGGATACGATCTACGGTACATCGTGCGGCGTTCGTCCATCCGAACGTCCAGGTGCAACATTAAAATTCTCTGATTTTAACCGCAAACAATGCCAAAGGACACTCATTTATTGACAGCAGAGAAAGTTTTACTCTCGAGCTTTACAGGTATATCGTCCTTTTCCAATGCTGCCTTTCTTTGCATTATGCTAGATGGACGTCTACATCGTATATCTCGCTCTCTATTTACTGGGCTCTCTCAGCATCCTTGATAATCCTGGTGAAAGACGCCCGGATCTATAAAATACGTATTCGTAAGGTGGTCTGGCCTCAGTCTAGTGCTGACCGCGATCTTAACCGATGGGTTTGTCAAGTAAGAGAGAATAACCATTCGGGTGTAACGGTTCATTGCTTTAAATATCAAAGCGTTTGCAGTAGAGTCAAACATGTACATTTTCAGTCAAAGTGTTAAGTTGTGATATGTGTATACAGTGTTTGAAACGTTCGATAAATTGCAAACAGATCGTGCCATGTGGCTGTTTTATAAAAAAAATGCCAACCCAAAACACACGAAAGCATTCAGTAAAGTTTAGCAGCTTGATGCGATGAGCTTTTCAGACTCTAACAATAAATTGTACAAGCTCATATAATTTGTTTGTGCGTGGTCATACCTGTCCTGGGTTGAAGCTTCTTTAGCATAATCTAGTATTTTAAAAGAGTTATATACTATGCCATAGCCAGTGCAATGCGTTTTTTTTTATTTTATTAAAATTCTTTCAATTAAGTTTTCTCAAGATTCTCAATTCGTGTCTTAATTGATTTTCATTGATTATAAAATATGACATTTAGTTATAACATAGCAATTTTCCAACTTTATTTGCCGATAATGCAAACTAACACTAAGCTGGATTTTTGTATTAATGAAAGTCAACATTAATAGTGCATATTCGATTTCTTAGAGATTGTTAAGTACAAATAATAAACAATTCAAAACATCGTGCAACATAAAATAAACCCGCAGTTCAACATTTGACCAATTTATTATCAAAATCTTGACCCCAACGAACGAGCACTTTCATTTATTGGGTATACCTAATGACAATTGATTAATTGAACTTGATTGAGAGCAGTCGATCGAACATAGAAACTTTTCTTCGCAGTGTTGACATGGTCTGCAAAAAGACGATAAATCAATTAGTAAAGTTGTAATATAATGGTCGTTTACTGTAACTAATTTCTATAGATTGTAATGATTTTATTAGAGCTACCAAGAAATTTTGTTCGTCATGTATCCAACGTTAAAACAAAATCTTGAATAAAAAATGTATGTAATGTAAAAAAAGAAGGCTTGGGGCTGTGTAAAAAAGTTGCTGCACACAAATACATTTTTCTATGGGGCGATTCGAATTTGAAATAATCGTAAATAATTGCAGTTTCGGAATAGGAACCGGATTAAATCTCAAGAGTAGAACTAAACCCAGTACCAATTGATTTCAGTATTGCGAATAATAATGTGATCTATCAGTGGAGTTGTGCTTTTGAAATGTCTTCATCGATCAACAAACCTAGCGAATTCTAGTGCTTCAGTGTATTCTTGTTCAAGTGCGCCTCACGGAATCACAGTAGGTTTGAGTGAGCAATCGAACCCATCCTTTATCCCACTTCAAGTGCATCTAATCTGATGTTATCCGTTGCTATGTATACACGAAAATCCCTACGACATATGTGGCGTAACTGTTCACAACGGAATGGGTTCACGATCGCAACACCATTAAAAATACCCGTCAACTGGAGCCGAGTACTGCGCCTTCAAGGAACGGCTCGCTTTAATGTGGAGGAAGTATTGCAGGTTATTATCGAATTTAACTCGTATTGTTTTAGTATAGAACAAAGATGGGTGATGAAACTAAAGGCCCATCTGGCATTCATCTCTTGTTGTTTTAAAAATCGCGCTGATTAGATTTGACTCTTGAATTTATGAGTGCATACCGTTGTTGCCATGGAGACGCCTGGTAAGGGTAATTGCTTGTGTTGAAAGAAATAGCAAGCCAATCCGACAAAACAAGTTTTTTTTTGTTTTTTAAAGGGATTTTAAGATATAGCAAAAATTGTGGATGGATTTTTTGGTACAAAACCGGTCTTCAATAATGAGTCGAATGCTTCATGATGAAATCGATTTACCGCTCGTGCTTATCACTCACAGCTCAATATAGTTAAATTATCATACAATCAACACGCGACTCATCCGACCATCTGACAGTCATATTTGTATTGGCGATCCCACCGATAGGTACACATTACTTCACGCCTATTTAATCGAACCTACGACGCTTTCGATTTTTCAAATGTTTAGGCATTTTGCCAGCAACGACAGGAACGCAGAACATAACGAAAGGTTGGGCATATTAACACATACAGACTGTTCCATCATGCGTTACTTTGTGACCACTGGTAGATATTTTCTTGTGCAGAGTAAATGAAGGTTGTTCGGGAAAGGGTTGTTCGTTTTCCCGGAACAGTATTAGGCGGAAAGCAGCTTTATCGAGACAAAATAAATGTTATGTGACATCTACTTTTATCATTTACGATTAAAAGATGCTATCGCAATGCGCTGTTTGACTCGCTGGAGCAATACATGGAATTTGAATTTTGTGTGCCATCAGTTGACTAACGTCTGTCGTACCATTTTGGCTGTTTCGGTGACCTGTGAAATCATGAGTAAACATTAAAAAAAAAAACCGAAAACTACACCGTATACCAAAACACCGATAGTAAGAGTTTGCTGGATTGACACAATGAAAAACACCATGCGTTGTTCGTTTTCCTTTCTGGTGGTCAGTGATTTGAAGCGATAAGACCTATTTATATGTTGTGTGTTGAACGGTAACATTGTGCATGTCAGATATGGCGTGTTGAGGTGTAATGCAAATTGGATGACAGTTTTAAGGCATACTTAGTGGTTTAATTTATGTTTAATTTTTAAAATAAGAATTTACAATCTCTTAACTTAGTATGAGCAATATAGTAGATTAAATTGTATGTAATTAATGCAGGTTGGAATATTTTGTAATAAATGTACATAATATAAAAATTGTATAATTTTCAACCGAATGATTGCCAAATTGTTGCCTCAAAACAAAAACACCATTCAAATGCAATGCGTATAAACTGTGAAAGAGTAAAATTCTCAATAATAATGTTTATGACATGTCAACAGGCAGCAGAAGCCGGCAATCTAGAGGAATTCATACGCCTGTATGAGGGAGACAATAGCCGCCTTTCGGTAAAGGATAGCAAGGGTCGCACGGCTGCCCATCAGGCGGCGGCACGGAATCGAGTTAACATCCTTACCTTTATACATGGTCAAGGAGGAAACTTGAATGCACAGGACATGGTTGGAAACACACCGCTTCATACAGCAGTCGAGAACGATTCGTTGGATGCGCTGGAATTTCTGTTGAAAATGTAAGTACTTTATCAAGCAATGTTTAATATCAGCTGCTCGAGCATGTTGGGTGTGACACAGTCAAGCATAAAGTTGCAAGGTATGGATTAAAAACATAATTTTCGCATTATTTAAGTACGACATCTAGGGGCATGATATCAGTATTATTCTTGTAGCCTCGGGAACTTTATTTTACTTTTGTATAAAAAAAATCATATCCTAAATCACAAATTGTCTCCAAATGATGAATGCAGAATGAATGATGAATGAATACTGCTGAACTTAAAAAAGAGGGCTTCAAATTGCCTTGTATGTACACGAAATAAATAAGTCTTAAAAATTAATAAAAATATAAATTGTAGTCTGTTGTTTGTGATCAAATGAATAGATGCGTCGGTTCTTGTAAATGCTCACCACGGCTCTCCAAGCGTAGCAGAGACGAACTATCCAGCTACGTGGTAAAACAATGTAGTCTAGTATGTCTTTCTATTAAAAAAAATAGCTTACTGTATGTGAACGCCTCAAGCTATATTGTATTGAACAACAAAATGCATTTTTTTGTGTTTCATTATTAGTTATTTACATTTCCTTTAACCAGGAAATGGCCAGGCCCTCCCCCTCCAATTTTATGGGTATTTTGGGTAAAAACCGAAAATGGGGTAATGACTGTAATGCATTATTAAGGTGTAAGTAGTAGTTCATGACGAAGGTATCTTCTTGTTAATTTATTGTTTTTAAAAAAAAAATTCAATGAACTAATTTGAATGTTTTTATTTCTTCAACCTTTCAAATCTAACTGTGCAAATTTTATTTAGATTAGGTCATTTAATTAAAAGTAATGACAATAATTTAAAAATTCAGGCAAATGTTGTATGCTATTATTATTGTATGATCGTTTGTAAAAACTGAATTGTTACACTTACAAATATTTTCGCATGTTAAACAAAGCTTTTTATTTCATCTTTCTTGACGTAAACGACCTACGTGGTCATGCCGG
>KB678458.1:0-17964 GCA_000349165.1 Anopheles christyi | reverse complement strand
CGACACGGGAATGGCACACTGGACCTCCTCTAAACACAGACGACACTTTTCATTCATTTTATTGCCAAACTGTTGTCGCTCCACTCCTAAGCTGCTCGCTGCAATTTCGCATCTAAACAACACAGCAACCAATGCACCAAATGCATCTGTCAAACAGTTGCTCAACAATAACATCAACAGCACTGTCTACAGTGGTATACAAAACGAATGCCGCCACCATAGTAGTGCATTGGTAGAAAAAAAAAATTCATTCAATTCTCATCATTTCAGAGGGGCTTTTCGCACATCGCAGAGTATAACAACCTATAGAAACATCACCAAGTTAAAAAGACATAAAATAGATATTGTTTATTGTATGCTATGCTGCTCATGTAGTATAATTGCCACCCCACACGCCCTTTCTAAGAAACATCCTCCTTCTTGAGCTCACTGTCCGGCGCTTTACGTTGTGCCTCGAAAAAGGCCTGCCTGCGCGCTTGCCACTCCTCCGGATGTTTACTCTTACGGTGGTTGTAACAGTTTGCGTTCGAGTTGAATTTGGCATCACAAATACCGCACTCGTACAGCGGTTGGCCCGTATGCGATGCCATGTGTTCCTTCAGGTAGAGCTTCCGCTTAAATCGCTTTCCGCATAGCTCACACTCGAACCGCTCCACCACGTGCACACGCTTCTTGTGATCCAACAGTGCCCGACTGTTGGGGCTTTGATGCGGACATAGATCGCACCGAAACACCTGCCCGCCCTCGATATGCATGAAGCGAACGTGCTTGCGCAAATTGTACTTCCCGTGGAACCACCGTTGGCACACGTTACACTGCACCTTCTGCACCACATCCACCCCCATGTGCTCGTTTATGTGCCGCTCCATCGCCTGCTTGGTACGGAACTCCTTCCCGCACACGTCACAGATCTGGTTGCTATCGCTACCGTGCATGTGCGCGACGTGCGTCTTCAGCGCATACTTGGACGAGACGACCTTCTCGCAGATCGGGCACTTCTCGGACAGATGGTTCGCCTGATGCGCCTTGAGGAGATGCTCCTTGTGGAACGATTGATGGCACTTGTCGCACTTGAACGGTCGCTCCTCCTCGCGGCTGTGACTTTTCATCATGTGCAGCGCCAGATAGCGACTGCTTTTGTAGCTTTTCTGACACACCTCACACTTAATTGTACCCTGGTGAGCCGCGATATGGTCCAGCAGCTGAAAGCGTCGATAGAAAAGCTTCTCACAGCAGCGTATGTATCCCTTGGTACCATGCTCACGCCTATAGTGCCCCTGCAAATTGGTGAAGCTGTCCATTGGAAGTGAGCAGATTTCACACTCAAATTTGTAAAATTCCTGTATCCGCTTGTCTTCCTCGTGCTGTTTCGCGAGCTCTTCCGGTTCCAGCTTTTCCGTTTGCTTTTCCGTCTTTACGGCGATGCGCTTCTTTGGGGGAGCTTTCACCTGCGTCATCCGTCGGCGGCGTCTAACGGGAACTTTCAGCGTACCATCCTTGGGATCAACTTTCGGTACAAAATCTTCATCGTCCTCGTCATCCTCCTCCTCCTCCATCGCGTCACTTACGTTGCCAGTGTCGGTGTCGTACGTGTGGCTTTGTTTGGTTAGTTTACGGGTTACGATAACGTGTACCGTTTGTTCTTCAGCTTCTGCTTCGAGTCGTTCTCGCGTTTCTTCCATTTCAGCGTCGTAAAAATCATCGTCCTCAAGCGTTTCAATTTTTACCACCTCGAAAGGTTGAAATTTTTGTTCCTTTAAATCTGTCTGCAGCTGCTCCTGAATGGACTTAACCCGCTGGCTGTACGTATGAAAATCCGACACAATCGTTACACATTCGTGACAAACCTGTTCCGGTAGCGTGTCTTCCGAGAGTATCTGCAAGTTCGACGGTGATATTAGTGAAAAGAGATGCTGTTCTGTTCCGGACTCCGGATCAAAAGAATAGGGCTGAAGAGGGATACTTACTGGAAAATTGAACACCATTTCTAGCTTCGAACCAAACTCTTCATCCGTAATTGGTGTCGCGTTGGTGGGAACGCAACATTCCAAGCACAGACGGCATTTTTCATCCATTTCGTTTTCGGATGATAACCCTGCGGGTTCGATCTTGTACATGGTGAAACTGAGTGTTTGTTGTTCCTGTTTTCTCCGCTCGTACACAACAGATCCATAAAGACGCTCGCTGTCAAACATCTGTCAAAGCTCGTACAGTGACCATCAAATTTTGCACACCCAGGTAGGAAAGCGTTGAAGGGAAGTTTGAATTGAATCCAATTTTGCCAATAACTCCAGAATGAGTTCGTAACTAAATTGCTACACTTCCTTTAGCAACTGCTAGCGTTAGAGTACTAGTGTTAGATTAGGTACCGCTTTAGCTCTAACGTGCAACGAAAAATCGTAGCTCAGAACATTACTATGGAGTTTTATTACAATAAATATTCTAATTTTTACTCATTTGCCGCTCCGTCCGCTGCCGCTTCTGCGCCTCCCATTCTTGAGGATGCTTGGTTTTCCGGTGTGTAAAGTAGTTTGCCTTCGAGTTGAACGTTCGATTTTTGCAAATTTCACACGCGTACAGTGGAATGTTCGTATGCGATGCAATGTGTTCCCGTAGGTTGGGCCGCCGTTTGAACCGTTTGCCGCAGTACTCGCACTCGAACCGTTCCTCCACGTGTATCCGCAGCTTGTGGTTTGCCAGTGCCCGACTATTGGGACTCACGTGCTGGCAAACATCGCACGGAAACAACTGCCCGCCTTCCTTGTGCAGAAAGCGAATATGTTTGCTGAGATTGTTCTTCCCGTTAAACCACTTATGGCAGTACTCACACTGCAACCGTTCTATCACATCCAGCCCCAAATGTTCGTTGATGTGCCGCTCCATAGCCGGTTTCGTGCGGAACACTTTCCCACACGTATCACATATATGATTCCCATCGTCACCATGCATCTGGGCGATGTGCACCTTAAGCGACTGTGTGTTAGAGAGCACCTTTTGGCAGATATGGCACTGCTGCTGAACGTGCAAAAGTTCGTGCGCCCGTAGCAAGTACTGCTTTGGATAGGACACGTGACACTTGCTACATTTGAACGGTCGATCCTCCTCGCGACTGTGGCTTTTGGCAGTGTGTAGCGCCAAGTACCGTTTGGTTTTGTACGTTTTCTGACAAATTTCACACCGTATCGTTCCTCGATGGGCCGCAATGTGATCCACCAGTATATATCTACGAAAGAACTGTTTTCCGCAGCACCGTACGTAGCCTTTCGTTTTATGTGCGGTTCGGTAGTGATCGAGCAGAATTAGGAAGCTTTCCACCGTGGTCGCACAGATCTCACATTCTAGAGCGAAAAATTGTTTAATGATCTTATCGTTCTCTAGCTGTTTAGCTAGTGATTCTTTTTTCGAGCTCGTGTCACGCATTTCGGTTTCTTTGTGTAGATCGTTTTTGTCTTTAATGCTTTGACGTACTCGCCGAAGCTGTCTATCGTTCTTCTCTACCAAGCATTCCTCTAACCCACTAATGCTTTTTTGGTTCTCTAAACACACCGGCATTTTATTCTTAACATCAAACTCGGCCTTAACTGAAAGCTCTTCTGTCTCAAAACAATCCACATCGAACAATGATTCCACCTTAACGTTTTCCACCGGTTGAAGAGCATTTTCCTTCGCTTCCTCGAGCAATTGGGCTTGATTGGCCTGAACCTGGAGGTAGTACGAGTGCCAAAACGACACAGTTTCCCTGCATTCATTGCACACGTGTTCCGGGAGCTCCGTATCGTGTGTAATCTGAATAGGAACGGGAAAGCAACAATCAACACTATGAAAATACGGCCAATTTCATAAGAAGAATGATCTTAACTCACATCGAAATGAAACACACTATTTAACTCTTGTTGAAACTCTGTGTCTTGGATCGATATCGTTGGCCCGATAGGTAAAGTTCCGAGACAAAGGCGACATTTTGCATTCATTTTATCGCACAGAAACGAGGATCGTCGGCTCTGCGTGCTGTTTTCTTGTTCGGAATCTTTCTTTTCTGCGTAAACAAACATGCATTTGTTATCAAGCAACAGCTGTCAATAGCTCTATACCGGTTACTCCATAAGGCATGTTCTAAAACAAAGAAATGAAAAAAAAGTTTGCTGCACCGTAATGTAGAGGGCACGTTCTTCACAAGAACATCAAATGTATCAAAAGTGTCGATTTCTCTATCAAATGCTGCGACGCGGAAGGATGTGTAGCTGTTGAAGATATTGCTAGCGGAGACAGAAACGAGCGATTCAAAAACGGAACTTGAACGTGAATGTGTATGACGCGTAGAAACACAAATCTGTGCAAGTGTGTGTATGTTCTGCGTTTTGACAAACATATTCACAAACATCAAGCAAGCAGCAAGCAGTTTGTTTACTTTCATTACGACGCGAGCACGGGACGCGCGCCAATTATTTCCGTCGAACTTAACATTTAAAATATTTCGAAAACACATGGCTTCGGCGCGTGATAAAAGATCTGGCGCAATCTACAAAAGGCGTGAAGCGCTGGAAAGCAAATTTGACCAGGATTTCGAAGCAGAACAAAGGATACTGAAGCTAGAACGTAAGTGAATGTTTTGGGAGTTTGAATCTGGCAAAACCAGAAACCAATGTTTGTATTGTCTTAGGTGAAAAGCAAGCAAAGAATGCACCTGCCAGCAGCAATCTAATGATGACCTGCGATGATGAAGATCCATTCGCTGACCTTAACAATGCAACGATCGTCAACGTGTTGAAGATGATGACCACCATGTCGCGCCAGATCGGGCAGCTTACCAAAAAGGTGGACACCATTCAAAAGGAAGTAGATGACGTTAAGACCCGCCTGCTACATGTGGAGCTAGCACTGCACGCCACGCTTTCGATGGTCGAAAATGTGAAGGACCTGGTTACGTTCAGCGGATTGGGGACGGAAATCTTCCCATTTATGCCCGATTTTGATTTTAACCCCATAAGTACCGAGGAGGAGCTGAACGAGTTAAATGATAAGCTTGGAACGGATGCTGAGTACATGACGAACCTAACCAACTGGTTGAACTCCAAGATACAGAAAGAGGATCCCAACCACCGATTGACTGGTGCTTTGGAGCTGGTGTTCAGGCGTGAGTTTCTCCCTCAGTGCAGTTGGAAAGGACGTGGCTTCCCGGGTCCTAAAATTCCCATGAGTGCCCAAACACACATTCTGGAACTGTTTAGGGTGGTGGGAAGTAATCGCTTAATTACTCTCACGGATGCACTTGTAGGTAAGTTCTTTATGAAGAAACTTCCGCACGCTAAAGAACGACTCAAGCAGAAAGGGTTTAGAAGCTCCGCGTACAACGTAGAATCGCAAACAAGTGCCATGAATTTAGATCCTCTCGGTGAATAGAGGAAATCGGTACGCGTGGACTGGTGGCAAATAAAGGAGCAAACAACTATAATGTTTACTGCAATCGATATAATTAGATGAGGAATATTTGAGAAAGTAGAAAATAATGTTTCTGTTTCTGGCGTGCTGGCCAAATCCTGAAGCCGGTTTACTGCATTTTATTTTAAATTCCATGTAGCGGCTAAAAGTATGAGATGCATTGAAACAGTAACAACAAAAGTTGGTAAGGATGTGTTTCATCTGTATTTAGACAAACCATCTGTCAATGTATGGGTTAGTGAGCAACACAAATCTTTGGTAGTGTGAATGTTTTGACAATCAACCACCAACTGTCAATGAACACGATATGTTTATTGTTGAAACGACGCTAGCAAAGTGCAGACGCAGGTTCACTAAAAAGTGAATAAAAGTGGATTCCTCAGTAGTAAACATGGCCACGGCGCGTGACCGTAAAACGGGCAAAATCTACAAAATTCGAGAGCTGCTGGAAAGCAGATTTGAGCAGGAGTACGAAGCAGAACAACGGCTTATCAAGATGGAACGTATGTTAGAGCGAGCGTAAAGTTTTTGAAAGTTCGAATGTAGCAAATACACACTGAAGTGCTGCTTTGAAATGTTTTAGGTGAAATGGAAGAAAACACTGCCCCCTCAAGCGAACTAATGATGACCTGCGATGATGAAGATCCATTCGTTGACCCCGGCGAAGGGACGATCGAGGACGTGCTGAAGATACTTAACACCGTGTCGGGTCAGATCGGGCAGCTGAACAAAAAGATGGACTCCATCCAAAAGGAGGTGGAGGATGTATCAATCCGTATGTTGCGGGTGGAGAAAAAAGTTGGCACGACGCTTGCTACAGTCGAGCAGGTTAAGGAGGTGGTTACTGTGAGCGGGTTACTGACGAACGTCAATCCCGCTGTGCCCAGTTTTGAGTACGAACCAGTTAGCAATGAGGAGCAGCTCAACGAGCTCGATTACAAGCTGGCAACGGATACGGAATATAATACGACCCTCACCAATTGGCTGAACATGAAAATAGTAAGCGAAGAGCCCAACAGCCGGCTGCATGAAGCGATGGAACTAGTGTTTACGCGGGAGTTTCTTCCGAAGTGCAGTTGGAAGGGGCGAGGTAAACCAGAACCCAAAATTCCCATGAGTGCCCAAACGCACATAATGAAGATGTTCGCGGCGCTTGGAAGCAATCGCTTTATTGCTATTACGGATGCGTTTGTAGCAAAGTTCTTTTTGAAGAAATTGCCACACGCGAAGGAACGATTGAAATTGAAGAAAGGTAGAAATGTAGTTCCGACCTCCCGGCCAGATTCTACCCAGTTTCAACAAAACTGAACATGATAGAAACATGTCAAACATTACGTAGTATGGCAACTCGCTCTGTCCATTTCTTCTCAGTTAGTAAATTGGCACATATAGAACCAAACATTTAGGATGTTAACTGCTAGGCTTCGGATAATTGGATTGGTGAGGAAATATAAATCAAGTTACATTCGAAAAGGTTTATAAAGAGTTGCCGTAAAATGTAAAATAAGAATCGATATACTAAACAGATACTATTACTTTCATCATCGACAATTGAATACTGTCATCATCCATGATACCTTTTTTTCATCTCAATTTATGTTACATTTATGTTATGCTTACAGAACTTATGACGTAATGGTTTTATAATACATAATTAAAACAAAACTTTCTATTCTTCTTTACACTTAAAACTATTGTTAAAATGTATCTCAATATTCGGGAATTTTCTCTAACGCCGATTTGTATTTGAGAAACTTGTTTTGCTTCGTACTGAAGCTGGATTTTATCAATTTTTTTAATTATCTTACAATATTTTTTTTTAATAAATGAAATGAATATAATCTCATGAGCAATGAATAAAGCTGCTCACACTAGTAAGTGGCTATTGTTTCCCGTTCTCTTACGTCGATACAACAGCCGGGCCCATTCTTTCCTGCTGCTTCTGCTGCATTAGTGCTTCCCACTCCTGCGGATGTTTGCTCTTGCGGTGCACATACTTGTTCGCATTGGAATTGAACGTGATGCCACAGAATTCACACGAGTAGAGCGGAATATTCGTGTGCGATGCCATGTGCTCCTTCAGGGTTAGTTTCGTGTTTAGCTTCTTCCCACAGTGCTCACACTCGAACGACTGCTTGCGGCCGTGCGCCCGCAACTTATGGTTTGCCAATGCTCTTCGGTTAGGACTCACATGCTGACACTCGTCACACTGCATCGGTCCAGCTCCATCGTGTACGCCCTTGATATGGTTGCGAAGATTCACCTTGCTGTCGAACCATTTCGAGCACTGGTCACATTGCACCCGCTCGACCGTCACAATGCCCATGTGCGCCCTGATGTGGCGCTTCATGGCCAGCTCGCAACGGAACTCTTTGCCACATGTAGGGCAGATCTGTGTGTTGTCCGTGCCGTGCATTTTTTGCATGTGCGTTTTCAATCCCTGCTCACCGGCCAACACTTTATCGCAGACAGTGCACCGTAACCGTTCGTGGCGCTTCTGATGTTGCTTCAAATGGTACAGCTTGTGGAAGGAATAGTTACACAGGTCGCACTTGAACTGTCTCGCATGTCTCGGTTTCTCATGGTCCAATTTGTGCAGATCAAGCGAGCAAACATTCCGGAACACTTTACCGCAAACATCGCACACTATCGACCCCAAATGTGCCCCAAGATGTTCGAGCAGCCGTGCGCGTCGGAAAAACTTTCGATTGCAGCACTCAACGTAGCCGGGTGTTTGGTGCTCTTGGCGATAATGCTGAAATAGATCCGGTACCGATTCGGACTTGTAAGGGCACTTTTCACACCCCAGGTGGAAATGTTCGCGCAACAATTTTTCATCCTCAGCCCGCGGTCGAGTTTTTCTTTTGCGTGGCCGTGGTATATCGTTTTGATTATCTTTGCTTTCATCGGACGTGTGCTCCCGAGGTAAATTTTGCTGGTCTTCTAGCACATCCTCATCATCATCGTCATCATCATTATCAACGTCATTGTTAAAACTATCGTTTGATTCTGCTTTTAACAAACCTGCAGATAAATACTCTTCAACCGGCTTATCGTGTTGAGCATTTTCCTGTTGCGCCTCGTACATCAACGATTCTACCTTCATTAACTCTACATGAAAACTGTCTTCCTGTGCGATGGTTACCGGCTCATTAACGGCAGTGTCTTTAGGCGCATTTGATATTGTATCGACACTTGTTGGAGATTCTTTTTTAACCACCTTGCTGAGATCATCACCATCAGCACGACCAGATCGAAGTGCTGCTTGCAAGCTGTCTTGATTGGAACGAACTTTCGCACTGTACTCGTAGAAGTGTTCGACCGTTTCTCTACATCCACGGCATGCATCAGCCGGGAATTTATCTGTCGGTGGAATCTGCAAGAAAAAGCATACCGCTTCATTGAATAAAAACAGTTAAGCGACTAAATACTACTCCTTCACAAGCTTACACCGAATGCAAAGACAGCTTTTAGCTTTAGTTGAAACTCTTCGTTTGCGATTGCTATTTTACGACCCCTGAGAGAGCTCCGTAAGCATAAGCGACATGTTTCTTTAACACTTTTCATTTTATTATGAAAATTGTAACAAAGAACGAACACGAAACTACATTCGCAGCGTGTCTTGTTTACTTTTGTAACAACGGTACCAAGGCTCTGACAGTTGGTTTGTTGTTATTGTGCTGGTGTGTAGAACAGCATTCGAATTCTACGGATAATCGACATAAGCCCTTGTTCATTCATGTTTTTAAAGAAAGTTAACCAAATTTTAATTACTTTACGTTCATGAAACACATTTAAATGTTCGAACAAAATACCGAGTGTGACGAGGGGTATTTGATAAGAAAAAATAAATTGGCTGTAGTATGCATGCTAGCTGTGATGCGAACCCTGCAAAACATGGTGTTGTGCCAGCTCTTCCTCTGAGCTTTTTGTTTCACTCACGCACACTTTGGCAGAAGCCGGGTAAAGCATGAAAACAGCTGATTTATGTTACGGTAGTTACGCTGCAAAACATAACATAACATGTACATGTGTGTGCGTGTCAGCATGAACAACTGTGTCTGGTGGAGGAAGTGACATTTGGGAAGAAGACGAGTAAAAACACATCACGTCTGTCAAACAATTGTTCATCGTATCGATACGAGAAAAACAATCTTTCTCCGCTACGGGGAAGGAAAAAGTTAATTACCCCTAAACTATTTATTACATTTACGCTTCAATACACACGTATTCCGTTTTCTGCTCACCCAGGTGGGTGAGGGCAATGGTGCAACACCATGATGAACTTGGTGTATACGATCATATTCAGTTCGGTGATTTATCTAGTATTAACATGGTGAGTATTGCATGATACCCTGGAGGTCAAGCCCATCCCACATTGGACCGAATGGAACGCGTATGATGTATGTTGCTTAATTTCATTTTCAGGCTGGTACCAAAGTTGATTGGATTCGTGATGAAAAAGGTGTACAATGTCGAGATCAACATTGGACGCTTCAGCCTACCCTGCTCGGTACGGGATATCACCGTGTCGAAGAGCGGCTTCTCGGTGCAGATCGATGAGCTTAGTGTGCAGAGCAGCTTCGTTAATTCCGACGTGTCCAAGCTCCTGTCCATTAATGTGCGCGACGTGCGCATCAACAAGGACGTCAATAAAGCGCCGGGTGGTGGGAGTGGCAGTCCCACCCCTACAGGTAGCCCAACCGGAGCCGGGAACGGTAGCGATTGGGCAGGGTTTAATCAGCCAAAATCAAAACCGGACCCTGAGCGAAAACCGCTCGACTTTCGGGAGAAGAAAGTGCCGCCCAAGTTGCTCAAGTTTGCCCAGTTTATGGCCGTGCACATACACAACGTTTCGGTGGCACTGCTAAACAGTGCCCAGGAACCGGGCTGGCTGCTGCACGCTACAGCAAAAGAGCTCCATCTAGACGGGAGTTTGGTGCACAGTACGAAGTCACTGCTCGTGTCCGCCTCGCTCTGTGATGCACAGGCCAAGGTGCTGCGGCATTGCATTTCCACACCGAAACGACTGGAACGGTCGCGCAAGATTTCCGACCTTCCTCAGCCCTGTCTCGTCGAGCTGTGCTTTGGCATTGCGCTGGACGGTGTGCTGGTGGTCGATGCGCCAATGTCGCTGGAAAAGCTTAGCCTCGCCATGACCACGACGAAGGTGATCCTGCACGGCGGTTTGTACGAGTTCATCAAGGACGCCCAGGCACAGAAGCGCAGGCATCAGCTCTTTCTCCGACAGCATGGTGCGCCGGAACAGGAAACTGAACCCGATCCGTTCGATACAGGGCACACAGGGCGGGAAGAGTTTTCTCTGCACGAATGGTACCAGCGATTTGCGCCGATTATACCGAAAAACTTTTTTGTGAAAATTGAAAACACCACCATCAGTGCGGTACGGGAAAACTCGTCGAACGATTTCTCCGCCACGTTGCAAAAGTTTGCTGTGTCGAGCAAGTTTAGCACACCGCCGAACACCGTCTTCCCCGAGGAGCATCAGCTTCCCTTGGTTTATGTGGGAATGCAGCTGCAGCAGCTCGAGATCGATACCCTGCACGAGAAGCTACTGTTTTTGCAGCAATTTAGCGTGGACTCGAAGCTGGAGGGCAGTCTGGTAAACATCTACTCGAAGCTGTCCTCGTTCGTGCTGATCTACAACCATCGCGAGATTTACGGGTGGATCAGCAAGAATTTCTTCTCGGGCGATCGGCCCGGAAACCGGCAGCTGAATCCAAAAAGCTTAAAATTATCTGGTTTGGCCGCCCAATGCCGAACACGGACACGGAATGCTACCGGCGGGCCTAAGATGCTGCAAGATTTCTTGAAGCGCATCGTCATCAAGGGCTGTGCGGAGCTGTGGGATGTAACAACCGTCTTCCGGTTCGGGCCGACGCAGGTTTCTTCGATATGCTGCAATCACGCTAAACTGCTGCTGGAACAGTTTGCCGAAAAGCGCAGCAAGCCGTACGAGAATCGTATGCTAAACTTGCTGCTCGATCGCCGGCACTGGAGTGCTGAGCTGCTGATCGAATCGGTCTGGTGGTCACTCAGCTCGAACATATCGCACAAGGAAAACGCGCAAAGCCTCAAGAAGGGTCACATACGGGGCAGCCCGTTTTATGTGGCGATGAGCTTGAGCAAACTGAGCAGTTACGGCGAGACGACCAAGCTAGACTTTTCCGTTCACACGTTCCGGGTGGAGTACAGTCCAACGCTTGCCGATTATTTGGTGAATGCGAAACGCTGCCTCGAACAGTACCGCTCGACTTCGTCGACGAGCACGAAACAGCAACCATCCGCACGTGATCACGTACCACTGTTGGGTAAGGAGCGGCGAGGATCATTTTCCACGATGGATTTGCTGATCAATGCACGCGTGACGGATATTTCGGGCTTTTTCTTCAACCAACACGAAACCTGCATGCTGGCCAATCTGAACGAACTAACGGTGGGTAAATCGGCGCAGAAACACTTCATCCGATTCGACAGCTTCCAGATGGAGATACTTGACTTCCGGCATATTACCGGATGCGAGTACGGTTCGGCCGAGCTGCAGAACGTGTTCGCCAACGTGAAGGGTGTGCGGGTAGAGTATGTGGATGTGGAGGGTGTGCCAAAGGTGGACGTTTGGCTGCTGGAAGATGCGATCGTAATGTGGAACACAAATCTGCACATGCATATCGTAACACTGCTGCAGGAAATGCGACAGTTGAAGGAGCATTTAAAAACGGAACCACAATATAACAATCCGTCGCAGGATTTACCTGCCGGTGAGGTGGAACCACCGCGCAGCAGTCGAAAATCGTACCTTCGGGCGATGATCCTGGAGGTGTACGCGGAGGGAAGTGTGGAGCTGGGCATTAAGATCAGTGAGCGGCACTCGATGCAGGTGTACGGGGAGAATGCGCTCATTCACCGACGTGGCCAGTGGATGCTATCGATCGAGAACATTGTGATCAAGATCGACGATCAGCACATTTTCACATTTAAGGATATGGTGCTGGAGTCATTGGAGCGGGTGGAACTGCTGTGTCAGGAGCGGCAAAACTATGACCATTTCCAGCTAGACTCAAACCGAGTCTGGGCGACAACGATCGGTGGTGTTAAGGTATAAGGTGTAAATTGTTGTGCGCAACTACAAAACGGTTTAATTATGTTTCTTTATCTATTCTATTTTTGAAGGTCATCTTTCCCTACGAGCACGATTTCTATGGGGCGATAGTGAATGAGTTCGTATCGATTTACAAGTGGTTGAAGGTGGTACACAACTACAAGAAAAAACCTTTTACTATCAACACCCCATTGCCAAGTGACATGATAATACAGGTAAGGTCAACATTGGATGAGTGAAATAGATAGGAATGTTTGCGAGCACCAAAGCATATGAGTCAGAGTTGAGGAATTTCCCCTGATATACTTTTTCTTAATGATTAATTATGATTTGTATGTTGATGCTCAATATAACTTATTTTTAAATTGACTCCCTTTTATTGTTTGCAGATCAAAGAGTTTTTGCTAGAGATGAGTGACGATCCGTTTGAGGTGAAGCTTCGCGATAACTATGTGCTACTGCTGGACGAGTACCACGAGAGCGTCAAGCGGAAGGAACTGTTCGATCAAAAGATCGCTCAACTGTGCTCGGAACGGCTGATGCTTCCACCCGGCACGCTCGAAGAGCTCAACGCGAACCTGATCAAGAAAAACTCAGAAATTTACATCCAGCGGTCGAAGAAAATCTCCGAATCAGGACCACCCCGCACGCGGTTAATTGCATGGATCATGACCGATCTGGAAATTATGGCCATGGCCGATCCCTCGCTGCACGGTGGAGAGAATGCGGTACGCTGGTTGCGTATGCTTGACCCGGAAAGTCCCTGGCCAGACGAAGGTATCGAGTTTGTTACGCTGTGGGTGCGTGCCGTCAACATTGGGTGCAGCGAGTGGAAGTTTATGCTGCGCGACTACCCGCAGCCAATGTTTCACGTGAAGGCAATGCACCTGTTCGGGACGCTGGCCGGTGCGGAGATGGCACCGCCGAGGCGTGCCAAACGTGACGTTGAGATTGAGCTGGGCGAACCGTTCGGAACGCACACGGTGCAGCGCAGCATGACGTCGATCAAGTTCTATCACGATTTCAACTGGGAGCTGGACTATCTGGCGTACGCATTCGGACCGTGCTGGGAACCGGTGATGGCGCAGTGCAACTTGATGATGGAGAAAATTTCAGCTCCGTCGCGCGATCCCAGCCCGCCACTGCCGTTTTGGGACAAGATGCGGCTGCTAATGCACGGTCAGCTGTCGATCATTGCGAAGCAGTTTACGATTTTGCTGCACGCCTCGCTCGATCCGTACAACACGACGGAGGAGATGGAGCTGACGTGGAACAACTGCGGCATCATGTATTCGAACGCGCGCCTTATGTTTAAAGGCGACCTGAACATCTACGTGCGTACTGCCTCGCGGTATGACGATTGCCGGTTGCTGCATCTTCCAAATCTGAAGCTTACGTTTAAGCTGAATTGGGTTTGCTTGGCGAACCCGAACGATCATCACGCGGTCGTCCCGTGTGCTCCGGATAAGCTGCCCGAGTACAGCAGCAATCAGGTGCACGATTCGTTCCGAGCGTTCCGCTCGCAGCATCTCAACATATGGGTGTCGTTTGAGATCAAGCAGAACGCAATGTCGGACTACGACATCCCGAATCTGGTGCTGTACGGTAGTACGCTGCGGTGGTTCGAAAGCTTGAAACTGATACTTTCCGGCGTAACACGCCCGACGCGCCGTGGGCCGGTGTTTAACAATGTGCGCCCAAGGAAAAAGCAACTCAGCCGGCATTATCGCAAAGCGAACCTGCAGATGAGTTTGCACCGGTTTCAGATCTTCTACTGGATGTCGCACGCGCTCAATCGTGGCTTCCAGCTGAGCGGTGGACGGATCACGTTCAGCTCGGAGCACATACTCACGCTGCTACCGATCGACGATGGGTTGATCCATCGACCGAGGGCCGACTGGTCGGTGATGTACATGAACTGTGAGCTGAACGATGCGGAAATATGGTTGCGCACAACGCAAATCAGCAACGAGCAGCTGCAGCAGCAGCAGCAACGTACGGACACGAGCTCGGAAAGTCTTTCGAACGCGAGCGGCGACATCTACCGGTACTATTTCCTGAGCGTGGCGCGAGTTTCTTATGGTCGGGAAGCACTACTCTCAACGAATGGCAACGAGCGGGAAAAGGACACACCAACGCACAAGCTCGTGGTGTACGATCTGAAGGGTGCCTGGACGAAGGACAATCGGGACGTGGCGTTCGCCCTGTTCGATTCGCTGGTGAAGAGCCAGAAGCTAAAGAATAACCTCGCCACCGAAGCGTTGAAGTGCTTCCGCAAGGAAGGTGGCACGGCGGGCGGTACGGGTGGCTCGGCAGGTGGTGGATCGTCGGGAGCGGGTGCCGATCTTGGGACGCCGTTTAAATCGAGAAGCACCGGACAAGACCTTCACCATGGTGGTGGCGGTGTGGCTGGTACAACGAGCGGGCATCTGAGCGCGAAGGGAAAGGCACAGCAGTCGAGCGATAGTATGGCGATGCTGCAGCAGCTAATACAGGAAGCGGACCACAAACCATTGGTGTACAGTGACGACCAGTCGGCACAAACGAGACAGCAGCAGCTGAAGGGCTTGCAGGCGTACCAGGAGGGTGATGTGCTGCACTACAACTGGGCCATCTCGCTCGTCAACTCGCAGGTACTGCTGAAAGGGTGCGAAACGTCCGGCTATGTGATACTGAGCGCGGCAAAGGCAGAGATTTTGCAGCGCGTCCATCGGCCGGTGTGGCGCGATCATACGATCGTGTCAAAAACGACCTGGGTAGGGTCGCTCGAGTGCATGCAGTACTATGCGACGGTCAGTGCGAACGAGGGTGATTCGCACGAGATGGCCGAAATTATGTGGCTTACGGTGGACAACATCCAGGAGAAGGATCGGGACGCACCGGTAATCATCAGTGAGTTGCCGGATCTGCCGCATCTCGTTGGCAGTGGGCAGAGTGTGGGTGGAGTCGTATCGGAAACGGTGGGAGTGCTCGGTGAAAGTAGCTACACCAGTGGGCAGAAACCGCCGATCCAGCTGCAGCGCATCGTGTCACGGTGCAAGTGTGAATTTTTCTACGTCAGCTACGGTGATACGAGTATCGATCCGGGCACGATCAGTGAGGTACCACCGCCACCGGTCGAAGAGTCGATGAGCCCTTGGGAAAACCAGGATGAACCGGTGGATGCGTTCACTCTGATGCATCACGATCTGGACGTGTGCACCAACTCGCTCCAGTACGCGATGATCCTTGACATAGTGAACAATCTGCTGCTGTACGTGGAGCCGCAGCGAAAGGAAGCGTTGGAACAGCTCGCCCGGATGCGCTTCCAGCTGCAGCTGTACAGTAGCGAGGATCAGAAGCGTCCGATCCAGCATCTGCAGACGGAGATACGCAGCTTGATGTCGCGAATTCGACTGCTCGAGAAGGACATTCACTTCATTACGAAGGCACGGCTCGAGGAGGGCGACTCCGAGGAGCTGCGGGCAGAGTTTGCCGAGGTGCACAATGAAATCCTCAAGTGCAAGGAGTCGCTAATGACGAAAAGCGACGAGCTGGATATGATGTTGTCGTGCTACAACGAAGCCCAACTCTCGGCTTCGAACCGGATGGCCACGTTCCGCAAGGACAAACCGGTTACGATTGTGCGGGCGAACGAGATCTGCTTCAAGCATGCCCAGTGGCGCTTGACCGAAGCGGACGGCCAGATCGGTATTGCCGATCTGATTCTGAGCAACTTCCTGTACACGAAAAACTCTAAAAGCGACGACTCGGTGGACCATCTGCTCGAGCTGGGCTACATACGGATAAGCAACTTGATACCGCGCGACAGCTACACGGAGGTGCTGTGTCCGACAGAAATACAGCGCGACATGCCGGTCGAGCATAAGCGCGTGTTGCGCGTGTTTTGCCGCGAGAAGCCACCGGTCGGCGGGATCTCGGTGAAGGAACACTTTGAGATAAACGTCGTACCGATAACGATACAGATTTCGAAAAAGTTTTACAACACGATGCTAAAGTTTTGCTTCCCGGACCGGGACGAAGCGGATGCGGCCGATGAGCTGGATGGTGATGGGAGTGGATCGGTCGCGAGCACGAGCACCGTTGGCACGAGGGGTGGTATTAGAAAGACGAACTCATCCTCGCTTGCTAGTGGTGGTGGTGGTGGTGTTGGTGTAGGTGGTAGCGGTGGAGCTGGAGGTGGTGGTGGAGCAGGTGGTGGTGGCGGTGGTGGCCTTGGCGGTGCTGGTGGTGCGTCGGCCTCGTCGAGTAGCTCCGTTTCGACTGCCGGTGGTTCGAAAGCTTCCAGCGGCGGTGGTAAGAAAGCATCCAAGGACAGTAACTTTTACGTGCGCATTCAGGACGATGTGGAGAAGATGAAGGAGCGGGCGGAAAAGAACAAACTGTTCATCTACATCAAGATCCCGGAGGTGCCGGTGAAGGTGAGTTACAAGGGTAATAAGGAGAAAAACTTCGAGGACATTACGGATCTGGCACTGCTCATCCCGACGCTCGAGTATCACAATGTGACGTGGACGTGGCTCGATTTGCTGCTGGCAATGAAATCGGACAGTCGGCGCGTTTTGCTGTCACAGGTAAGGTTGAGTGTTGAGATAAAATGGACAGAATTATAAATCTGTTTCTCTTTCGTATTTTTAGGCAATCAAACAAAAGCTTAAGTTGAAGAAGGCACTGGTGGACGAGCAACCTTCACCACAGGAAGAGGACAAGGCCAAGATGCTGTTCGGCAATCGACATGCGGTAAGTAAAGTTCGCTTATTCCGCGCGTAAATGGGAAACCGGGAAAGGAAGGGTAGAAATAATATTTTGTTTTTCCAACCAAAAATATGCTTCTGATTGCGACAGCGTGCTCGGAATAAGGTATATTTTTAGCATTTGATGATTGGTTGATGTGTTTAATGTTACGTTTAAATTTAGTTGTTCTATTCTGTTTGGAAGTTATGTTCTTATCCGCATTGTTTTTTTCCCTTTTATATTTTTTTTAACAACACTTTTTTGTGCTTCTTAATTAAGCTAGTAGTGTAGTGTGCCTTTCCAGTTAGCTTGTGAGACGCTTTGGCTGTTTTAAGCGCATTTCTTTTGGCATCTCATTTTTTACACTTTTCACGTACTTTTCAGCCGGAAAACAAAAGCCTGCGGAAAGGTGTATTTAAGTTCTCAAAGTCATAAGGACAAAACAACAGCTGCTGCTGCTGCTGCTGCTGGGTATTTACCAACACATCACCGCAGACGCAGATGCGACGTGGGACGATTATGATTTTAAATTCAAATGGATTACAACTTTCAGGTTCCTTCCATGCGTCAAAGTTAAGCAAAATCAAGTGATTCTCTTATATCATGTATCCCTTTTTACAACTAGTTCGGAAATAGTGAGTTACGGGATGCAATCCTACTGCAACAATCGC
>KB678447.1:0-17983 GCA_000349165.1 Anopheles christyi | reverse complement strand
TTTTTCCATTTTCTTCAATTCGTTCAACTTACATCTAATCTCGCATCAAATACGTATGTTCGCATAATAATCTTAAGTTTTGAAAATGTTTATATCAAAAAGTTTAGATTAAAAAAAATATGCAAAACAGACACAAAACTTTATTAAAAACTATATTTTAATGACTTCTGTTGTTGTCAAAACTGTCATGCTCCACATTTTGCATGAAAAGTATATGAACATTTAAAAGCGATATGAAAAGGTTCTGTTTTTCCTTTAACAATTACTCAACCTAACTGCAATGGAAAAAAGATCATACATATTCAGTAAATGTACTACAACACGGGAACGCTCTGGGATACACAGCTCCACAAAAAGTCTGTTTCAACTTGTAACAACTGATGGTTGTGCAGTTCCTGTTTTCTCCGTTCGCTCATCCCTCATTCGGTAACCTTGAAGAAGTACTTATTTTTTACGCCGAAACGATTGGACAATTTGTTCCCGCTTTCCTTTTCAGGCCAGTGCTTCGTTCAGGTTCGTTCGTAGCTCCCATTATGGTTCCCCCTGGTCCGCATATGTCTGTCGAATGGTACATACCTCCCAAATCACCACCACATGCAAGCCCATGTCTGTAAACCAAGTCTTTATTGCATTTTGCTTTTTTTCCGGATGATTATCTGTCTGTATACAATTTCGACGACTTTTTCTCCCTTTTGGCAACGTCGCTCTACCTTATCGAATATTTTTTCGCGTGTATCTGTGGCTCATTTTATGCATGGATCCACCAAACTTGGATTGTATTTTGGTTTCAAGGTCCTTCCCACAAGGTATCTCAGTTTCCAGGAGGTTTTAAGAGTACCTTTGCTTTTTCGTTTGCCTTCATCGACATCCGCTGTAAATGCATTCCGGCTGCACTCCGGTTCTGCCTAGTAATTTTTAACACAATTGCTCCATGTTATTTAGATTCAATTTTAACTTGTGTCCATTAAATCATCATAGACAAATGAAAGTGTTTTTTATATAACTAACTTCATCGTGTTTTTTTGATAGTTATCATATTTCCAACACGCCGAAAACTAACACAAACTTTAAACATATAGTTAATCAATTTCATTCAATCTCTTTTCATTTACTTTACATTGCATCTGTACAATATGTAACACGTCTATACAATTGTTATATTTCAACTATTAATAGCAACATGATTCCTCATCTCTTTCTCACAAGAAAGGACAATTTTTTTGAAAAGCAACGACTTAAAACTGAGGAATCAGGCAATTAGAAAACAACAGTCCAAATCATATACCTTTAATGTTTATCTGCTGTCATTAAAACATGCGAATATAATAACGCAAACAAATATTCATCTCAGAATTGCACATTCTATCATGCTAAGCACATTTCGTGCCTGAAAAGTATATCATACCCACTACACAGCTCTTTTGCAGCAAAAAAAACCCACAGATAGATAGAGTGTTAAACGCACGTAGACAGTTTCACTCTAATGATACATATAATGATATACTGAATCTACGGTGGATGGATGAGAATAATCATTACTGCTGACAAGACTCACCGATAGTAAGGCAGTCGTCATGCGACATAGGAACGATGATGCCACGATGGCTCTACTGTTGAGAAAACCGTTGACGCTTCCTTCCGGTAAAATAGCAACCATGCATGCCGAGACGCGTCATCCTCGGGGAAAACATAAACAGTTCCACGAGGTCCTAAACTTTACTAAAGCCTACGACGAGAGCGATAAGGATGGGATTGCTTCCAATATTTTTCACCCTCGACAGCTCATCACCGTGGAAATAGTCGTTGTCAACTGCTTCTGTTCAAAATGGTATTGATATTAACAAAACCGTCACCATTTACGCTCTAGAAACTGGAGGAAAAATAAACTATTTTGTGGCTAACAATCTGACACACGCACGTTGCACTAAATGTTTTTCCAATGGCTTGGAATTAAAATCTCAAGCATGCCTCAAGCTGTGCCTTACTGTCAAGCTATCTATCGAAGTGATACATCAAGTTCTTCGGCCCAATGATATGTTATAAAGTATTTTGTTTATTCTTCTTGACAGACAAAATCTGAATTCTTTTTTAAACCCTCTTTTTCTACAATGTCAAACATAACCCTATCAATTACACGATTGTTGTTTCACATTTGTTCCATCTTACCTTATAATTTGCGTATCGGTCAATTTACTGTGGATTAGCACAGCAAATCAAATAAACACATTTCCATCTCACTTACAACAATTTGACTCATGTTTTACACCCGCATGGGTAACAAATTACATGTATGTTTCGTATTAACCATAAAAGGCCAACCAACTCTGCCTCCGTTACTATGGACAACGACTCTTCGCACCGTCTTCATCGCGGCCAACTTTGACAAATATAATCAACTATCCTACGACTACGGCAACTCGAAACGATCAAACAACGAAACATTTGTCGAAGATAATCCACCAGTTGACAAGATGCATCGCAAAACGCGCACAACCTGTCGATGACCATTTTCAGATACCATGCGAGTTGGTCACTGCGCTTAGCACAACGGTGCAGGTTTTGCAAAACAGAATCAATCGCTCACTGTTTGAACAAGAATCCCGTTAACGATTTGTTGAGCATAAATGAGCTTGTTAATATTTGTACTTTTTGACTGATTATGTACTTATCACTAATACAATATCAAAAGAATGCACAACAATTTTACACAAACTATCATACTCGATAACTGCTATTCACTTTAGCAATAAAAATTTTGCTTTTTAATTTGATTAATTTGTCTTAATTTCTTCTTTTAAATCTGCCCAAACTCAACTCCTGGCGAGACAAATTCAGCCAGCGTAATCCATCATTCATGCCTAATCCCTCATCAACATCAGGTCATTGACATTTCGCCGGGAAACGTCTGCAAAAAAAAGCTCACCAGGCGATTACCGGCTTCACTGAAAGGATGGTGTATTTTAATAATCATTTGAGGTTAACCGTAGCTAGTAGAAGCAAACGGCCTGTTTGTAACAATGATGGCTATGCTACGCTTGTGCGTAGGCAAGATCGATAGAACGATGCGAATACGCAAAATCCTTTCCACACGCCTTGGCCGCTAATGAGAGCTGGCGGGTGGCATTCATTGCGTTTGCAAAGTCCCCACCACTCTATCCCTTCATTACACCAATTCATAATAACGGGGTGGAGAATTGTTTGCCAAGTAACATGCACGAAGTCAAACACATAAGGATAGACATTTGGGGAACGTATTTGAAACATAATAAAAAAGTACGGCGGCGTTTTTCCATTCTTTGTTTACGTCCAGGGTTGAGAGTACTTTAATCGACTGTTTTTATCGATTCGATTTGAGACGGCAATCTTTACTCAACTAGCAAATTTATATGAGTTGCAGGCATTATATACATAAATGCACAATTTAATGTCATGCAGAAGATTAATTAGATTGTATTGTAGCTTACGGTTGAGCTCATGATAATAACATATTTTAAATGACTTCAATGAGTGTAATAATCGAACCTGAACCACTAAATCCAAGAGGTAAATTTAATAACGTGATTTAATAGTTCCACTTCCACTGTGCTATCATCCACTAATATTTAGTTAATAAGTCAATCATAGTCAATGGTCAAGCCTTCAAACTAGGCCACGCATGGGAAAGTGTTCCAAACAATCTAACCATAATTCATTAGCATTGTGCCCGTCTACTTCAGCTAGGGGTAATCAGTATTATTTCCGCTGTCGTCCGGCACAACTACAAAATGCTAGCCATTCTTGAAAGATAGCCGATACATTAAAAATATTATGAGTCACAATTCCTGGTGTGGTTAGCAAGTTTAAGACTAACGGCCCTTGCTCGGTGTAATGGATCCAGGCCTGAGAATGGTAACAGGTAGCATAACCGAATTAATGTCCAACGCACGGTTAAAATTAATTTAACATGCACCGCGAGATGAAAGGAACATCCAGTCAATAATCGAATTATGGCAATTAGGCTCTACTGTCTTAAGCCCATTGAAGCTAACCTTGTAATTTGTTGCTTGAGAAAGTTTCGCCTTTGATGAATCCAAAATGAACAAGGGTTGAGTAATGGTTACAAAAAGCAAATGTATGCAATTTTAACTCATACAAGCATCTATTTTTACGCATTTTTACTTGATTTTTTACTGTTTAATAATTTTGATTATTGTTCAGATTGCACTTCAAGGAACAATGCATTTCTCCTACGAGTGTATGTAGCACTGCTGTTATGTTTTATAGATCAGTACTATGTGGTGGTGGGTCATACGATTCCCTCTACGGCTCGATCCGAAGGTGGGTTCGAGCCTATCGGAATAAAGTCTGTCCCGTGGGATCAGCGAGTTCGAGTCGACCCACAGCATCAGTAGTTCTGCGATAGGTGTTGTAGTAGATTGCGGTAGGTCCAAACAAAAAAAGCTTTACAACTCAGCACATGTCAGGATCGGCCTTAAGCAAGACAGTGAGAATTGACATTTGTGTTTAAAACCACACATTTTTACTTACAGAAAAGGTTTCGGATATCCGTTAAGTACGTATTCAACTCGAGAGCTTGGATAGATTTTAGGCTACTCTGACAAGCATCGATATTCTTATCTATTTACCCAAATGGCGTGTTCTTTGGTCTTATTTGTAATATTTCTTGTTTACCACCTTTGTATTATTATTTCCCGTTTGTCTGCCATTTTCCCTTTTTGCATCTTCGATCTCGCGATCTACTGCTGTAAACGTAAGCCTTAAACTGCCAGTGCCACAACACGGACATGATGCCTAATGATGTACAAATGTTTAACACAACTTTTATATGATTTTAAATATATCCGTATCTTAATAGAGTAAATTTATTGTTTTACAGGGAAAATAATGTTCGATATAGCCAAAATTGTTACTGTTGCCAAACATCATATTAACGAAAAGCCTTTCATTCATTTTGTTTGGATCACTGAGTGCGTATTAAAACCATCTCTAACTTGATTCTCTAAGCATGATCCTTATTGCTTGTACACACTTCAAGAAACTTTCACTATTTATCATTTGCTATGGTCATAATAAATTTGTCCAACTGCAGATTGGGGAGAAATATATGGTTAATGAGAGAAGGATAAAAACGCACATACCCATACAGATACGGCGTAGACATTCCCTGAAGCATGAAAACAAATATTTTAAATATACGTTTTCAATCCCCAGGATCATGGCAACGGTAACATAAAACGCGGGACTTGCATATAATATAGTAAATTCAACATAGGAGAGCATATTATGCAGCCTTCAAGAGGTCCTGGCAACAAGCAGGTCCAGATGCAAGCAGAACATTCTAGAATGTATAAAGAGCGGAGAGATCTGAAATGAAGGGAGAGGACAAATATGAAAACAATAATATCATCATGATGCGTTCGATGGATTGAAACTTGGATGGTAGTAAAAATTCATTCGCTTGGTGCATGGACGGCTGTGAGTAGAAAAAATAAGGCTTCAGTATGTTGATGATGAATTGCCTGAAGATGATACACCAGACTTCTGAAAGCAAGAAATGTTCTAAATGCGTAAATCAAACACAATAAAAAACCGACCGCATAATATTGCATGGAATACAGTTAAATTGTGCGGCCCTTAATATGTGGACAAAATATTCTACACAGCTAAATTTGCATACCAATCAAGATGATTTTTATTATATTTAATTTGTTATTCATATACTGCTTCAGCTACACAACAAGAATATTAAAACTAGGCTAAGTATAGTTGAGCTACATGGGTGAACGGGTGGAGTTAAGGAGATGGTTTATAACAATTTACTGATATATTTTTACTACTTAAACTATGTTTTTGCTTGCGCATGTTATCTTTTTCAAATGGAAATCAATTACATACCTTTTCCCGACCTACATCATCATTGATGTTGGGACAACACGGTAGAAATATTTTAAAAAGAACTAACTTTACGTTGTTTATATTCACTGTAGTTGGCTGGTTTATTCCGTAGCATGAAGGCGTCCTGTTGCTGTTGGTCCCAACTCTGCTCACTTCCCCACTTATCTACTTATTACGGTATACGAGTGTAACGCCAATGATGTGTGCCTGTGATGGATTATTGCGGGGGATAAATTATGGATCAATTATTTTAATTGAAGATGAGAGAAAAAATAAATCTCCAACATCGAGTAACGTACAAAAGTTCTGAGATATCCACTGCGTACATAGGACGACCTTACCGGTCACCCAGTTGCATGCAGGTTCTGCATATTTGTTACACATACGCATATTCAAACTAACCCTACACGCACCGAAACGCGTGGAAGGTTCGAACGAAGGGAAAAATTAAAGCCATTTCTATTCGCCCTCTACTCAACCTCAGAAATATCCTTTGGACATTATGCTATCGTCATCAACGACCAACTCTATTTTCATGCACTTTTCATGTGTTTCCATACTTTTATTTTTTCTTTTCCTCTTTCCCCTCTTTTGTTCGTAAAATAATTTGCACATTATGCCTCGTAATGTACCTACATCAAGCGCAGAAAATTTTATTTCAGATTTGTAAGCACCGATAAGCACCGTTGCATTTGAGGCTTTTTGAATCAATCCTACGGCAGGATGCGAAACTTGTCCACTGCTAGTACGCACACGTACCAACTTTACCCCGATGTACACATGCTACACACACAACGGTCGAGTGCATTTGCCTGGCAAACATTGACGCTGGATACAAAACTTAATTTTTACGCACCGATATCGTATCCTTCCGATATCGAACGCCGGCATATAAACTCGATCCGTATATATAAGTTTTTTTTTAATCCGCAATACACGATTTGCATTGCCTGAGTTAGGATAAAAATACGCGAATGCACTTTAGAGTACAATCGGGGAATATCGTTCTACACTCGGTTTAAATTCTAAAATTGATGGATTACTGTTGAACGCATCGGCATCAGCACATTTTTCAATCGCATAGAAAAATGAGCAATTTCATCAGTGGAGCAGCATAGAGAGTCTTTTGAATTGTTATTCATCGGCACGATGAACGTCCTCAGTGTGTTCAGCCTAGGGACCATCAACACACACGCGTGTGCGTCCGGCGTGTAAATCTTTCAATGCATATTTGTACGATTGAATGTTCGAATGGGCAGTGGACGGTGCGTGCTTTCCAACGTTCGATGATCAGTCAATGAAAAAGATTTTCAAAGATCCATTTTCTAAATGAAAAGGCTTGCGGGGAAATTGGTAGAATCGAAGTGGACAAATGCGGCATGGGGGATGACAGTAATATCGTACTCCCTGCAGTTTGAAACAAAATAGAATATTTCTCAGACCCATCCACCACAAAGAACATATGGGTCATAGCAACGAACAAATTGCAGCAAAGTAATTGAACATTCATTTTGAAAGGACCTTTTTGCCACTGTTCAATTTCAACTAAAACCATTACAGTTATTATAGACATAAAAGCAGCGTGCAAGAGAATGGAGCGAGCAAAAACCTTTAAGCTACAATCAAATTGATTGTTTCAATCGAATTCATCCGTAGACAAACATTTCATGACAACAAAATATGTTAGCCATCGTTTATCCATCAACCACAACATTGTTTCAAATCGTATTTGAACATTTACATTGATCTTACATCTTTGGTTATTAATTTTCATTTTTTATTGGCAAAGGCAGGGTACTAATTTTTAGGCAAAGGCAGGGGTAATTAACGCAATCCATGCCAAAGAGTCTAGGAATGGTGCTAAAATGGGCCGAAAAAGCTTGTAAAGTTTTATTTCAATTGATTTCAATTTCAATTGATTGGTATGTTATGATTTATCTTTTCGTTACAAAGACAATTTCCTCAATATTATAATACAATTACCGTGTTTTTTTTTTTTGTTAAAAATAACTCTCGTCAATAATTACTAGATGCAAAAGAAATGAGCAAAAGAATTAATTTCAATTTGCATACTAGCAAACCAAAACTAGCAAACTGTCTACACACACGCGATTATTATAAGTAAATTAGACTTGCGCATACCTTTAAACTCAACTTAATACCTGTTGGTAAGCTTCAATTAAAGCTTGCTGATTTCATAGTGGATACAGGGTAAGGATGTTAATTTGTAACACTTTGTACACGTGGTTACTTTCCTGTGTATTTGAGCACAGCTACCGTTGTTCGGCTAGTCCATCTCAAACGCGAGAACCTCATTAGTTTATCTTCTTTGGCTAGGACGCGCAAGAAACACCTGAACAGCCGAACTGCTACGATCCATAGAAGACGAATCTGTTTGGCGAAGCTGCTCAAACGCTGCCAATCTGTCAACACGCGTGTATCGCTCGCAAAGTTTGCAGTAGCTGTTGCTGCTGCGATCGTTCGAACTACATCACCTTACTAATCTTGCATCAATAATGGCTGCTCTGCAAACTGCCACAACGTGCTTTCGCTGCATCGCAGTATTTGCGTACGAAATGCCTTGAGAATATAGTGCGCTGTATGGGATTTTAGTTGTTGAAACGAAATCGATATCACCTCACCTCGATGAGTAGACAAATGCGCTATGGACAAATATTTACCCTTTGACGATATTTTATCATGAGCCTGTTGTAACAGCCCTAGTTACTACCAAGCTTTGTTCAAGCTATCAATGACATTATACAATTCCGTAGCTGTTTTTATATGAAAAACGCTTAAAGAAGCTCAAATATACAGTTAGTACATATATTAGTAAAATCCCGGTCGCCGGTAAATGGCTTGGTTTAGTAAATGATTGTTGAGCCACATTTTTTATCCTTAATACATACTTTATGATTGTTTTTATTTTCGATTTGCTTAAACATTTTGTAAATTTGCTATCCATGACTTATCAATGTCCTAGCATGGTAGTCAACAGTGTTCACAGATGAAAATCGTTCCGATGCGTCTATTAATTGGCCTATCATATAATTTATATACAAACATGTTATCGAAGACCATTCTCTTCGATTCAAGATTGAAATATTTACACATTTATCAGATACACATAACTATGAAAAAAAAATGATTTGAGAATGAAATGAAACGAAAATCTTTTCCAAACAAACATCCACGCCAGTAAGGTAGTCGCTTTTACTGCACAGCCTACTGAAATGGCACGAGAAGAGTGAAGAGAAGTTATTATTTACTGATCACTTGAAACAAATCGATATTTTCCATAAATTAATTAGCTCTTTTTTAAACCAAATTCCATTGAAAGACTCATAGACATCAGTGTTCTGAACACAGCTTAAGAGTATTCATTACTGAATAACTACCATACAATAATATTCCCCTTAAAAAAATTTGGTCTATTCACAAAACAATGCTTAACTATTATAAACAGGTATAACTTATCCACTCCCGTCCAACAGCCCTGTACCATGATATAAGCAAAGAGAAAAACACACATCAGCTACATACTTGGGCACGGTTCTTAAAGCCTCCCAATATTTTTCAACCATCAATTCAAACGTTTGTTTGGATCGTGGACGGGCGTAGAGACAAATAAAGAGCACCCACACAACGATTAGACTACCGAGCACTGCACATTAAAGCCGATAGAAGTTCCTGATCCAATGATAGCCAGGGGAAAATATAAATCCTGCTATTCATAGTGCGATATACTTTTCATCCTTTCCAGCCTTCGAGAGGGATAAACAAATATCCACCATAACGCACACAATGTATTGTTTAGTTGTACTTTAAATAAAAGCAAAAGTGTATGCAATGTTATAGATGCGTGACAAGTATATATATATACAAAATTGTATACATGAAAATATAAAAATTTCATTTTTACATTTTTAGATGTTATATTTTTACCTGTTGAAACATTATTCTAGATTATTAAATTATCTGTCCATTTTCTACTTGACTGTTATCTTCTTAAGTGTAAAAACCCTTTCTCAATTTTCCAGGGTCAACAAACTTCGGACAGCCATAGTGTAGTAAGGATTCTAAAGAATAAAACTAGTGTCATGCAAAGCTCCCCTATCATATTGCATACGCATGTCGATGCACGGCACTATTTTCATCCCTTCATACACTTTTATTTCATCGAGCGTTAGCAACAATCACAGTCGATTGGTTCAGCTCAGTCCACTCACTAGTACTTTCCATCTTTCCGAAGAACGCATCAACACATGGCCAACTCCCGATATTGTATCCCCCACTGTCGAGCACGTTCCCGGTTGCGGGCCCGTTCTTCAAGGCTTGCTGGCGGTGACTCGATCATAACAATACCAGCGACAAGATGCCTACGGAACCTGGCTATGATCGTATTACAATCAGAGGATGAGATGTCAGAGGGCGGACTCCCAGTAAGCGACTCCTAGCATCAGCGATAGGCACTTTAAAAACCAATTTAAGCAGCGATAATGATTTCATTCCGCTTCAGGGCGCCCTCTCTTTTGATGCAAGTATCCAATTTAAAAACATAATCATTGTTTGATTTTTTCCTACTTTTCTATGACCGTGCATCCTGCCTATCGGACCGGAATGAAGAGAGCAGAGGCACTGTATACAGTCAGGATCTCGCGAACGAACAGCGTAGAACGCATGATTGGCAAATTTTATTTTTTCTCCCGGTATTTATTTACAATTATATTTTTAATAATTTGTTATTATGATTGTATTGTTTTAAACTGTTGTACTATCTGCAAAGTTCAAAAATTTAATAATTTCTCTATACTTCATACAATTTCTATTAAAATCGTATATTTCATACACTGTCGATAATATGTCTACCCGCACTGTATTAAACTCCATTGCATGATAGTCTACAACTTCTGGGGAATGTACCTAACGGCATACCCTCGCACAATCACTTCCTGTGCTGTTAGTTCCGGCAAAATTCTCTCATCTCCCAGCGTCACCTGCCAATTATTTCCTTCACATTCGGTAGCATCATTCTGATCCGTACCCTACATCTTTCAGCCACCCCTTTCGCAAACTTGCCATGAAAGAGAAACTTGATAAAGAATGACTGGTAAACGATGCACAGCAAGGAGAAATCACGAAAAAGAACTCTCTACAGATAAAAAAAAAACCGAGCGGGATGCGAAAGGAAGACTTGTGGATAGGTAGGTAAAAGTTATAGGAGAGAGGGCTCAAATCTTTCACCACTCCTGCTTTCATACATGAACCCATGTGTCATTAATGACTACCGAGCGAAATGATCCTCCAACCTTTGCAGCACGCACAGTCATTTGTTTTATCCTGCCCTGTTATCCAGTCGCTTCGTCTATCACTGGCGTTCGCCCCCTGTATTGATATGTAATGCAGTTCTCATCCACACATGCATTTTTCCTACAATTCACCTGCTGATGGCAGTTGATGATGCATCTTTCACTTCGGGTACAGCGGATCAAATGAATGCGACAGTTGGTGCATCTAGTGCAAATCCTCGATCCTTCTTTGCAATGAAGCTTGAACGTATGTGTTTATTCCACATACATGTTTTGGATAGGTTATGTATGGGGTCATGGGGTATGCTTTGTTCACACTAGAACAGTGAAATAGGCTCGACTTGATATACCTTCTATTTTCAGCAGCGAAACTAGACTACTACTGGCCATGCAAAGCTATGAAATATTTAAAGTAGACCTAAAAAAAATAGTTTAAATTAATAACTACTTCATGTATTCATGTAAAAGCTTCATAAAGTAAATTTTTGTATTATGTTTATTACATTTTACGTCTGAAAAAACATGTTTTATTTTAAACAGTTTTAATTCAATTATATATTCCCTATCGTCTATGAAATAAAAACAAAATAATGGGAAGAAACACTGGAAAATGGCTTCAAACTAATTGTTACATAAATTCCACCAATCTGGTAACAGATAGAATAGTAAAAGTATTTACGTAGTGTTCACAGCATTCAAACTCGTGAGAATTATACATTTGGAAGTAATGACAGCAAACAAAGATATGCCTAGTTTAAGATCTATCTTGCGTCAATTATTAAAGCACCTATTATGCAAACCCATGTAGAATCATGCATTGCTCTGGCTACAATTTATCGTTTTTTTTTTTTTCGAAGCAGTCACCGCCCATCTACACGTTTTTCACCCAATTGTATATGAAAGTCACGCAGCTATTGTTCTGTTGTGTATTGTTGTTTCGAGTCGAAAACTGCCTACAATTGTACATCTCCCTGCGCTATTCCAGAGTCCAAATAATCCCACTTTCTTTTCACTGTTGCAAACTGTACGTATCCTGCACTCCCCCTGTTTACATACCTATGTGAGGATAGCAAGAATGGTTGGCGACGTAACTTCATCATTATCTGTATGTGTGTTTGTTTTGTTTTGTACAATTGCTTTGTCTTTTCTTTACAATTTGGGATTTGTTTTTGAAAAGTCTTATATTTTCATCCTCTGTATTTTTCCATTGTGAAAAAGCAATGGTTCTACCAAGTGCAATTATGTTCATGATAGGAAAAATTCACAAAATAGTTAACTATATTTAACAAAGCTTTTATCGTTAGCGTTCTTCTATGAAAAAAATCATGGTAACGTATTGTATAACGTCATTTAAAATCTCTATAATAATTAGTATAATTTATATTAATCAGTATCACGGCTGTTGTGTCAAAAGCGTTACGACTTTCTGTACGCGAATGAATAAATTCCACAAAAAGCCCAATAGTGGTAGAATTATACTTGCCTCATAAAAACAAACATAAGTAACGAAACCCATTCGTTCACAACAATTCCGCAGAAACAGTTCAATAAAAGGACTGAATTATGAAATAAACATTCCAAATTTCGATTTAACTTGAAGCAGATTTTGCTCTTATTTTTTCCCCCTTTCAAAATTGCCAATTTCAAAACATACGTAAAACATATTCAACTAATTATAAGTTTTGAACAAAAGCATTCTCGTCCAAAGCCATCATTTACCATTGCTCTGACTACTAGCGAACTAACAAAATTTGATATTCATACTTTCGCATTATTTAAAAATATTTGTTTTTTGTTATACTTTTTTCTGCCACAAACAATTGTGTGCATAGCTTTAGGAACACTATGAACAGTAGAATCCAGCTCTAACAGAAACTTTTCACTATGCTTTTTGCGAATGTCAATTATGTGGCCTCAAGCGACAAATAATTTCATGGCGCAATAGTAACGATTTTCCAAACAATCGCCAGTCAACGCGTGTACTGTGAGGGCGGCTCGGTGGAAGGGATGACTTCCAACCGCACAAAATTGAATGCAGTTCGGATTGTGAATCAACAAGTGCACCCGTGCAGCCAGATAGTTGAGCTTTAGCGATAGTGAACTTTTTTTCAGCGCTCATCTATCCCTCTCGGCCTAATTGATGTTGATAAGTTGATGTGTCTCTATCTTACTCGCTTGCCGTGATCATCGTTCGTTCTATCATCCGATTACATTTACGCGGCATTCGGGCTGCTACCATCATTTTGTTCTCTCACATTTGCACCACGACCATTCGCTGGATATATTTGATTCGACAAACGTTCGTCGTACGTCGGATCAAGGTCTAAGATCAATGCTTATTTGTCTTGTTTCGGATTTCCCTCTCCCCAAAGCCTGTTTATCTCACTCTCAGCCTCAAGCGAATTGCATTGAACTTCGCCGGTTGTTTAGACATTTGCGCAACACTTGCCGACTCGATGGTGGTGGACTTTTTTGTGAACCCTCATGCCATTGCCACCAACCTTTCGACTCGAATTATACCACTTTTTCTAGCCACCTCATACGTCCCACAGTAAGTGCTCACCCTGCACTCCAACTTGCAGCGGATCAACACGCCAATCAATTCATGGAGTTTCTTCCTAACTGCCATTTTGTACCGATCAGCAAGTCAAAATGGCCGAAGCATGGCCTTGAAAGTTTGACTGGCGCGAGCTAAATTTCGCTCCCGACATTCTATCTCTTTTAGACCAGCGCCATCCAAATGCTTACCAATCTAAGCTCTCATGGGCTATTCCATCAACATTTGACATATGGACTAATGACAGTCTCGGCCTGCAGCTTCTTGGCCTCTAGAGTACCGCAAAAGGCTTGCGTCTTTGAAGCGGCAATTGTAAGAAAAGATAACCGTGAACTGCGCCGCCACGACCCTCAGATACGGGAAGCTGCGCTGTCACTTCGAATCAAAGAGATAAATTATCATTGCTATTGGCATCGGCTAGCTGATCGCTGTTCGATCTGTTCGAAACACTCGAAGTGCACTGCCTGGCGGCTAAAAAGTTGTCAATGTGATTTTTTTAAACTCCAGCGAGCTTCTTATCATTACTTACTAGCTAAACATGGAGTGTAGAATAAAATTAAAAATGCTGAAATATTAACAAGTTAATGATATCAATTAAAAACAGCCAATTTATTGCTATTTTCACATTATGACTATAATTTCAATATCTTCCATTTGGTGTTATGCGTGCAAAGTAGTTGACAGAGTATTTTTTTAAACATCCTTCTAATTGTGTTTATACAAGTATTCTATTTTTTACTATTTATTGGCTCATTTTTCATACCAATGAAACTGCGCATCGAATCGTATACATTGTATGCATTATTGAACTGTTTTCAGTTAAACTAATTACGACCAACTCTGGCATTTGGGTGATTGTTTGTGGTCATTCACAATGAAAGCTTAATTGCACCCAAAGGCATATAATATTCTCGCATTTTTTTAAATCACGTATCTGTAAAATTAATCAGGAATAATACAAAGGTAAGTGGAGAAAAATGAGCTAATTTTAAAGCTGAAATTAAAAGTCCTCCTACAAGAATTAATTATTCCATTAAGAAGAAAGAATATGTTTGTTCTTCAATGTTTCAATTTTACTATAAACCAAATATATTTATAAGAATAAACCTACAATTCATTAAATATATAAAAATAAAGCCATTACAAAATGTAAAGAAAGCTCCCACTAACACATTAGTGAATAACAGGAAAAGTGATGATGTTAAAAGAAAACACACCGATGTTATACGATCACGGATAACTGCCCTATCAACCATGATCGCTATTGATAAAAAATTTTGAGCCATAAATTGCATTAAAATAAACAACGATATGCACAGAATTTCAATTTCTGCCATGAATAATACAACAACTTAGTCTCATTATTTCATCTCGGGGTCGTACGTGTCACAAATACTCTCTGTCCATCGATTAGATGTCAATCAAATTCATTTCTTATAACCTACACTGCACCTTTGATGAAAGCTCAACCGCGCCAACAATCGAGAACAATCATATTGCGGCATACGATTCGTCTAATGGTAGATTTTTTCCCACACCGATGATAGTGCCTTTTTGTTTGAAGGATTAAAAAAGTGACGAAGCGTTGAAATACAAAACATAATTCAAGAACAAATACACATTTCAAGATGACGTTAAGGACATCGTAATGTCTATATTCTAGCTAGGCATATTAAATACATCATGACTACATAGTCTGCATTTTTTAATTATTGCATCAAACCAATTTATTGGTACATAAAAAAATGGTTCTGGAAAATAACTCGAATCAAAACGATATTCACTCGATAGGCCAAAATAGAAATGTTTCGAATTTTAAAGGATGTTTAACCAATTCCCCCGCCAGACTACTTTCCAGTGCACTCAAAAGACACTATCGTGTGTCCGTCTTGCATTGCCAGGAGTTGAAGGAGCAACAGACTGACAAACATTCATGGTCAGCAACAAGAGCTGCCAATCGAACCAAACGGCCGCGAACTGGCCGCACGCTTTTAGTTTCAGGCCGAATCCAACGCAAAATCACGATGCAATATCAAGATCCCCGATCCACCCTATCCCTTACCGACCCATCACGAAGCCGATCTATCTAGTATGGAAGCACTGATCGTTTAGTAACCTTAACTTTTCCACACTCCTCCAGTCTTCCGTTCACTCGTTTTTCCCCCATTCAGAGCATGATTTATACCGACGAAGCGATTAGAATTTTAGATTTCTCACCTCACCCAACCTGGTCGCGCACTTCACACTGCCTTCCTTATTGTGGCAAATAATGGCAAGTATTAGCCTAACTCCCGTGAGTTTGCCGCTGATTTATGGTAACCTTGCGGTCGATGCTTTTTTTTTTTGCTATTCCGTAGCTTTTTTAGCGTACAGGTACTGTTGCTGTTATTTCGAAGGTTCACAGCTAGTGGCTAGTAGGCTAACAGCGAGTGAGAACAAAAAGTAAATAACTTGTTCTATTTGGAATACAATTCCAGGGCGAGATATCTTTTAGTCACGAGTAATTGAAAATAGTAGCATAAATGTGACCAACTGCAAATGGACGATGTACCGGATCTTTAACAGTAAATCTTTAAAAACAGTATATCCACAAACGGTTAACCACACCGTTTAAGTATCGTGTTGTTGTCTTGATACTGAAATTATTTTTATCTTTACTCTCTTTTTAAATTACAGATTACTCTAACGTTTTAGAATCTTTATAGACTTGTTCAAATCCTCACAATTCCTGTAACTAACTATTCTTTTCTCGAATGCTTTATCGGATAGACATACATTTCTATGGGTTTTCAAGGAGGGATCAATTTAAACAAATGGAATGCCGTTCTTTTAACCATGAGTTGTACTATTCGTGCAAATAGCAAACACCAGGATAACTGAGTAATGCAAATAAATTACTGACCTTCTCTGATTTATCTTACATAGAAAAAAATCACAATTTTAAAACCATTATGATTCACCATCCAACCGTGGATTAGTTTCGGAGGGTGTCGATCAGTAATAATGGCTGCCGGGTACAGTTGCAGTGCAGCTCAAGGAATCGATGATGACGCCATCGTTCTACAAGCGACCTGGACAAAGACTCGCTGCCTTACTGTGGCCTGTTTGGTAAAGAAAATTAGATGATCATTCAATTCGCAGTTATATCATTATCACTCGACTCCCTCTGGTGGATCTGTACCAAGGTTATCTTAGCTATTAGCTTTACATGATGAGATTATTTTCTGCTTCGTGAAATATCAACTCACCATTATCATGGTACGATACGCTCATTCAATTTGATCTACGATCGCTAGAAATCATTATTCGAACAAAGCGTCTGGCTTTGACATTTGAAATTTCCACTTCTTCTATAACAGCGAATCAGAATTTGTACATTTCCGCTTGCTTGATTTCAACTTTATTAGGAGACTTTTCTAAAAACAAAAGTAACACGCTTCATAGCCTTTTTCATTCCCACAGAATGTATGCACCCATTGATGAATTGAGACATCGGTTTTAAGATACAGCCAGAACTGGCTACAACATTTCAGTCTCAACTGAACCGTTCGCACTGATAATTATGCTAATTTGATGGATGTTTTACTAGATTTCCAGCCATCCCGGTACGATGCTCTTATCCCGAAGAGGTCGAATGCCATACCCGGCGTTAAAAGCGCAACGACCACAATCGAGGCGACCCAGTCTGCATGGGTTTCGCGTCGATCGGCGGAGAGTTTATCAACCTGCCCTCGGTCCTCGCCTGTTGCAAGCTTCGCGCCCCAACCATGATGACAGGTTTCGCGTCCAATGCCGCGTTTGAATGCCGATCAAGATTCGACTACCGTCTCTAGCGTGCTCGTTTCCTACGACTATTATCACCGGCTACCATGTAGCTACCGACCCGAGTACCCTGTCCAAGCAAACCTCCCGTAAGAAAACCAAGCTAAAACGCTGCCAGCGATGATACACATAATTACCTTTTTTTCTCTCTCCCTTCTAGAATCAAAAACAATATCCAAACGGGACGATCCGTTGCGTAAACACACACACACACACACACACACACACTCTGTTCACTTGGTTTACCCGTAAAATCATTGCGCCTTTGTGACTGGCGTTCCCATCTCACTACGCTTCACCCGATCGTCTACCCGTGGTTCCAATTTCCGGAGCTACCTATTCCCTGTACCATTTTAACGGGACCGTCGCGATTTTTCTCCTCAATTAAAAGCCTTACCCC
>KB678436.1:11239-21810 GCA_000349165.1 Anopheles christyi | reverse complement strand
TTATGATGAGAAATTTGAGGAAAGTGTTCTATGCACGTTAAGCCTTGTTTATTACGGGAAAGTCTTAACTTCTAAACATTTAAAACTTCAAAACACAATAATATACCTAATGACCTTATAATTTTAAAATGTATTTGCATCGTATACTTTTATTAGTCTCCTCTAGAAGATGAAAAAGAGGCAGCTTTTCTTCCAACCTAGATTACGCCATTACGCAGTGTACTCACTGAATGACAGAACATTTTCATCAAATCTCGCTCCATACTATCTGTGCCATTTGTCGCCTTTCCTTAAAAAGGTCATATGAACCAGTTAAAAAATCACAAAACCGACAAACAAACTACAAAACGCATGCAAAATACTAAATCGCCTTTCCCTTCACAACACAACCTGCCACACAAAACGTATATGTACAGTCAAACAAATTCAAAAACGACACCGTGGCGACGCTCCACAATCACTTACCGGTAAATGCCAATTACGCATCCTCATATCAATGCGATCGCTCCGTAAATAACTCGTCCAACTAGTGTGCGAACATCAGCCGCATTGCCATCCATCCGTCTCCCGGCGAATGGGAACTTTTTGGAAAATGACAGACCTTTCGCGGGCGGTCATCATCGGGTTGAAAATGTCGACTTACCGTTCACCATGACTATTTTCCTGCTGCTTCCCAGTGCCTTGTCCCGGGTACATTGCGCAACCGAGCGACCAGGATTGTCGTGCACTTGCGCGAACGGATTCCAACACCAGAAGTTGGTCTTTTTCATTTTCGAAAACATAAAAATTGACAATATCGCATCGCAACAGGTTGTCCAAAGTTTCAACAAATAAATAGGTGAGGCTTCAAGAAAACCAGTTACGTGACTTAAGCACAATTCCTTCGGAAATAAAACCTTCCAAAACATTTCCCTCAACACTTTCGATCGATCCTCCCGCTCGTAATCCCTGCCGTGTGTCCTACTGAGCCGCTACCTCCCGAAGTACATGGCGCGATCATCCTCCCAGGTCCGCTGGTTGAAAGACCTGTTGGCGGCATTGAAGCAGGCCGCCTTTACCTTTGATTTCCCCCTCGCAACACCCTTCCGGACTGGGAGGAGATTCGCTCTCTTTCTGTTCGCAACGAGATAAACCCCTCTCGAGGGATCGCTCCACCCCACGGCGCGACACAGATCACTCGGTTTCGGTTGCGGATCGGTCGTATAAAAGAGATTGTTCGCCACCGGCAAAGCATCAGTGATCGCAGTGCAGTGTACCGAGCCACCAACTGTCTAGGCCACCTCGACCGTGTTTCGTGTGTTACCCAGTGGGCTTTCGCTACTTGCCCAAAATTTTGCCAAAAATCTTAGTGCATTATTCGTCAAAACACGTGTGCAAAAAAAAACATAAAAGCGGAAAAATGAATCGTTTCAGTGCGGTAAGTGTGCAGCGGCATCATGTAACGGAAGCGAAGCGAGTGAACGAAATCGTGTTTGAAGGATCTTTTTTTTATGCATTTCTGGATTGAGTCCAATGTCCGTCTAGTGTACTTATGGGCTTTGCGAAATTGGTGGTCAATGACTGTGATGCTGCAATACCGGATAGACAATTTGATTCCGGCTGGGAAAAACCCTACCACCACCCTAAAAAGACAACAAAAAAACTCATCTGCTCAACACACTCTACCGGCACAAAGTGAAAGTGATCAATTGATCGAAGCGTGATAGCGAATGTACACACAGAAAAATGAAACAAATTCGCAGCCTCTCGAGCTAATGGTGCGGTGTGTGGTTGTCCATTTCATCCTGAAGGGCGACAAAAAAAACACACAGCACACTACAATTACCTTCAATGACAGTACCAAAAGAGACAGAAAGGGCAAAAATTACTTTAAAAAAAAACCATGGCAATAGAGTTGATTGTGCTAGTTTTTTATTTTCTTCATGTTAGACAGTTATAAAAAACAAGTGGTTGCTGTGTTATATGTGCTGTTTAACAATTGAGGCACCCGTCTTCAAATGTTTTCCGAATTAAAACTGGCAGTTTATAATGAAGAAGTTACGTAGGAAGTTGTTTTTGATTGTTAATGGAACATCCCATTTATTGGTACACTTTGGGCTATCTTGAACACAACAGCCAGTTGTCGAAGGAGATAGTGTCCATGTCTTATCCTTTTTCAGATCAAATGAATGAATTAAAACTCTTCTGATAAGGTGATAAGGGCTTTTATAACACGAAAAGCACATATTCATCGAATAATTTATAGTTGAACTGTTCAAACTACCTGTTAGTACTCTTAAGAATTGCTTTTCTTTTCCCCTTTGTAAAAGGCAATTATGTTTTCAAACATTAGTAGAACGCATTGAATTGGAAAATTATTATTTATTATACTGTTATAACAAGTTAGATTATTAAACTCTAGTTATAACAAAAGTTCTTTAATTTATTGGAGCTTTTTCTGAATTTGAAAACGGTAAAACGCTTTTAAGATATTTTTTGTTGCGACGTGACAAAATGCAAAAAACAAAAATTAGAACCAAAAAGTCTCGCAGCTTGAGACGTAAATGTAAAAATCTCATGTTTCGAAATGCAAAATAAAAGGAAACGTCTTTTGAGATCATTGAAACAAAACCCATTCATTGCATGTTAAATGGCAAAATGCACTTCATTAAAAAAAAGTTAATTTAATTTTAAGCTAGCAAAATGTCACACAAAGCTCACATAAGCAAAAGCTCACATTAAATCATCAATATTTGCTTTCTAAAATTTTAAAAATTATTACATATTTCTTCCCTTTTCTCCAATTGAAACCCTCACACTAATTGCCTTCACTGTGCTTCACATTTCTAACGACTACTTTGTGCATCACGCCGACATATACACGCACACACAAACTACCTCTTTCATGTCATTTGAATGCTCGACAAACTATCGAAACATTCCATTCGAGCGGAAGTATCGCAAACCGTTACAAGAGTCCCACTTAACGTCCCACTAATGAGCTATACACAGGCTACACCACTTCACTCCAAAGTAGCCACTAGATCTCACAACTCTCTTGCAATGTGCAATTGCACCTTACGTTATCCCGCACACACATTCAAGCATCCGCACAAACCATTACATTGTTGCACAGAACGAATGAGTTGCATCACCTGGAACTGGTGAGCGCTCTTATCCGCGAAATGAAATCTTCCTCACAAATGGTTTCACTTTCTTCGACAATGGATTCAAAAAATAAAAAAAAAGTGTTATTATGTCACGCCATCGTCCAGTAATCTCGAGGATCTCCAATCTGCGTCCATAAGTACTCTGGGATTCCTTTCACCAGTGTAAACTGAAACATTTTGGGAAGTTATCGTTAAAATCGTACGGGAAGCTTAAAGATCAAGCGATCAGCTGCTATTTTCGGTACTTATGGTGATCGTCAAATGATCATCAAGCTGATGATGATGAGGACAGGCACAGATCAAAGCTTAACCTTCTTTTTCTTGTGCACCGATGTGTACTGTGGCTGTTGGTGCGACGCTTCAGCTGCTCTCCACTGGTGGTTATGATTAATCCTGTTTTATTTCATTTTTTGTAAACAGTAACCCATACTGAAACATTTGTACTTTCGTATGAACACCTTCTCAGCTGTACATACCGAGCGGTACTTGAAACGTTCGGGAGAAAGGAGTTTGGTTGGTCAACTTCTTCCGAGTTGCAGTTCCAATATTCGTGTTACGCAAGTCGGCAATACCCAGCGGGGCCCTCCCGTCCCCTTTCGCCGAGATAGGAAATTGGATGATGCCCGGTTTTCGTGTGGAAGCGTGGGTTTTGCAATCCGGTTAGCGCCATGATTTCACTTTTGCTTAAGTTCGTAGTACAAGTACGTTAAGGTAACGATCGCTTGTACCATGTACGTTCAGATCCTGGAAGGCGCTTACCACACCGACACTTAACCTTATTTTTTTTGGGGCCGAGTAGTTTCCGGACGTTTTGAGATCCTTTCCAACGATGAGGTTTTTTTTTATAGGAGCTTATGCAATGGTTTTACTTTCTTGAAACAGTATCTCCCCAGTGTCATTATCTTATAGCATTTTGATAAAAAGACTCATGTTTTGTTTCCAATTTTCTTTCAGATTTTCTTGCTGGCTAGCGTTGCGCTTGTTTGTGCTGAACCTCCCGTCCACGGTGGTTACGGCCATGGTCACGGTCATGGTGGTGGTGGTGGTGGCAGTGGATACGACGATGGTGGTTACATTGCCGTTAGCCCCGGTCATCAATCTTCCGAGGGACTGCACGTTGATCACAGCCTGCTGCACAAGGTGAAGGAAGCGCTGCTCGAGCATGAAAACTCTGGCTCGCACGGAGGCGGTGGCTACGCCGGTTCGCTTTCCTCCTCTTACGGACCACCTTCAGGATCGTACGGACCTCCCTCACCAGTTTACGGTGTACCATCGTACTCGGGACACGTCAAGACCACCGGCATCGAGCTCGGACACGTTCAGCAAGGCATCCAGGTTGCTGAGTACTACAAGGCCGCCCACGGTCCATCTCACTCGTCGTACTCCGTCCCATCGTACTCGTCTCACGGCTCCTCATCATCTTACTCGGCACCATCCTACTCATCGCACTCATCCTCCTTCACTCCCTCTCATGGATATTCCTCCGGAGGCTCGTCTTACTCTTCCTACTCAGCACCCTCTGTCTCTTCTCACTACTCCGCACCATCTGTCTCTTCTCACTACTCAGCACCATCTGTCTCTTCTCACTACTCAGCTCCTTCAGTTTCTTCTCACTACGCAGCTCCATCTGTTTCTTCTCACTATTCCGCTCCATCTGTCTCATCTCACTATTCTGCACCGTCCGTTTCATCTCACTACTCTGCCCCATCACATTCTTCCTTCTCTGGTCTATCCTCTTCGTACGGCGCACCCTCACTCTCTTCTAGCTACGGTGCACCGTCCGTTTCCTCTCACTACTCTGCACCCTCCCTTTCGGGTCACTCGAGTGGCTCATACTCGCACGGCTCATCTCACTCGACCGGCCCATCGTACGTTGGTATCCCATCGTCCTCGTACGGTGTACCGTCGTTCGGTTCCTCCGGACACCACCATCGGCCATCGCACGGTTCAAGCCACTCGTTCTCCTCCTACCGCCCACCGTCCTCCTCGTACGGACCACCGCGTCCTACCTACGGCGTACCGCACCATCACTAAAGCATGATCATTCCCATCGTATCATCACGCGCCTCCCACCAGCAGCCGCAACAGCATCTGCCGGAAGGGGTTGCTCTCATCTAAGTCAGTTCTAGCATCTTCGCCTCCCATTGCACATCCATCAAACCTAGCATTAGTGACACTTTCTCATCGCACCTCATCTACTCAACTTGTTGTTATTTTTTTGTTTACGTTATGTACAGAGCAGCATCGCGTTCGATGTTTTATAATAAAATAATAATAAAAACCCGTTACGAAAAACAAATGTAACAATCAATCAGTCTTGTACAAACTTTTTTATTTATTTTAACTATTATAGTAAGTCTTAATGTACGGGTTTTGTGGTGTTGGACACCTGAAGTCTTCAAACAGCTCCTTCAGCACGGTGGTTTTGTGACCCGCCGGTTCCAGCATATTGTTCCACAGCCCATTCGCCGACACGGCGTGCCCCTTCTGGCTCAGATGCACACAATCGATGGCCATGATGGAGAGGTCCGGTTTACCGTCCCGTCGGTAAAAGATGCTCGCATCCCGGTAGAACGGTTGATACACCACCGTAAAGTCATCGCTGTGGAACTCGGGCCGATGGCTTACCCGTTCCATTATCTTCACGAAGCGCCGTTCCAGCTGACGGTACAGATTCCTACTTGCCGAGTACTTTGGACCGTACAGGCAGGAACATTCGATTGGTCGTACAAACTGGCAGGTGAACGGGGCTTGCACTTTGTCGATGGAGAATGACAGATTAATAAGCGGCGATGGAACAAGGTTGACCAAGGTTCTGGAATGCAAAACAGAATCAATGTGAAAGTTCAAGTTTCTAGAGCGAAGAGTTGAAAAGTCTAAAATCATTTGTTACTCGTTTTACTACTTACCTTGGCATCACTTTTTTTAGGTAGTACAAGGTCGTAAGAAGATACTTCTCCTGATCGCGATTGATCCATTCGGTAGCGTTCGTTTGATAGCACACGTCGGAGCAGAAATCGTTTCCTCCAATCATTATTGTCAGAAGCTTCCAGTGCTTACTCCAATTGACACTAGTTGAAATGGTTTGAAAATTAGGTAATTTATTATGTAAAGAAATGATTTCTTCTCACCGTGCATCAGCCTTCATGCGCTCGACCAACGAGGCCGCATTGTACGGCATATCGCTAGTGGTCGCTATAATCTCCGCCACATTAAACTGCGACGGTTGATGGACATTGTACGAGTCTGCAAACGAGTACCTTAAAAGTACAACCCAAAAACAAAAGTTATCTTGTAAATAGAAGCACACCACCAAGCTCCATGAGCTTCACTTACCCAAACAGCCGTGGATTGAACTCTTTCAGTATATTCGGCAGTGTGAGATGCGTTCGCCACGTACCCTGACCGCCAATACACCACGACAGACCCCGATTGTCGATCAGCAGTTCCCAGAACTGGCGCGAATTTGCCCCGGTAGCGCTAGTCAGCGAGTCCCCAAGTGCTGCCACCACATCGAAATCACCTGGCCGCAACCGATGTACGCTGGCGGGTGGTGTTGCAGTTCTGTATCCACGCACATCGCAAGGAAACGGTACATTGGGTGGTACACGGGCCTGCAGTGACACACCTTCGTCACGCATTCCCGTTGGTCCGAGCAGGCGATTGTACACCTCCCGAATGCCACGGTACATCATCCGGACCGGTTCGGATGCATCCAGCCGGCTGGTAACGATGTGGTTCTCGTACTCCTGCGTGCCGGTAAGATTTTTCAGTATGTTGCCCCGCTCACGGCTGATACGGTTGCGGACGGGCGGTCCCGTTAGTGTTGCGCTGGCCGATCGATACAGCGCGGACTGGTGCAGTGCAGTGCACAGTGCCAACACCAGGAGGGCATTCGATTTTTGCGAATGCATTTTGTTTACTATACGTGCCGATCGCCCACACCAGTGCCACCTGCCGAGCGAAGCGGGAAAGTTAAATTGAAATATTCAAATTTAGTCAATCGTTTAGCATAGCAGTAAGGTAGTCTGGGGAGTATCGGAATGCAAAAGCAATAGAACTCGACACCGAACCTAGTAGAACTAAATGCATTAAGGAATGTATCGTGTAGAATTGGGAAAAGTGATTTTGCCGGATGAGGGAAGGGGAGAGAGTAAGAAAAACCCACCCGCAACACCCAAAAAAACGAGGTATGTGAACACAAACGTCCAAGAGGGTGGCGAGCATGCACGTGAGGCTAGAAAATACCACGTCCACAGCGTAACGAAACGAGCCCGGGTTTTGGGTTGAAATATTTAGCACAAATTTTCGGCAAACGTTTCGTACGTGAGTTGCATTCCGGGACGGGCGAATGACGAAACTGTTGACGATGCAACGATGCATCGGAATCAAACCCACCCATGGGGGCCATGTTATCCACGTGACCAGCGCAATCGGTGCTCCAATTGGTGCGTGTTTTTATGTGGAATTGATCCAGCGGTAGCAGCATCGGGTACAGGCACTGATTTGGGGTGATGAAGCGATGAAAGGGTAAGAGGATAGAGTGTGCATAGTTTATTTATCAACTATAGCCATATATCACGAAACAAAACTGAAATGGGATTTATTTTCAGAAGTGTTCCGATACAAGCTATTAAAACATTAAAAATATTTAAGACATTGTAATATTTTAATAATACGATGTTACAAGAAAATCCAGAAAAATGATGAATAAATTACATGCTTTTATTAACTTTTTTTAAGCATATTGGAATATTAGTTATTTAAAGGATCTTACGAAATAAATTGCACAGCTGGACATCATCAATATTTTACTAGATTATTTTTTAAACACTTTTTATTAGTAACTTTAAATTAAACAAAAGCATTTCTAAACAGTGAAATCTAAAAGAAAATTAAATTAGTAAACATTCTCGTTTCAAAATTTATTTTTATAAATAATTTCATGGAACATTTTTTAAAATAAAGTATCATTTGAGACATATAAATAGATGCAAAATTATGAATAAATATTTCATAATATTTTTTTACGTTTTGCTTTTTTACACATTTTTTAACTCTAAAGCTGTTTTATATTGGTTTTCTTTTATTCTTGTGAAAATTCATTTATTCTACACCACTTGACGACAGAATTATTTTTTTACAATTGTTGATTTTTTCTATTTGAAGACGAACGGCCAGACAAGGTCTTTAGTATTGCTTTATATTTATCATTAAAAACACACATTTGTTCGCCTCTGAGGTTATGCTAAAAGGAACTTAAAACTAGTTAAACGAGTGCGAAGAACAATCACGCAGGCGAAAAAAGAATTAAAGCTGGAACGTTAAATGTCAAAAAATGCCAAACGAACGTGTAAAAAAGACGATCTACCAAATATAATGACAAACTTACAGCAAGCTTCAAAAGGTAATCGCTAGAATTTGATACAGTTCTAAAAATCTCGATCGAATCAACTAAGATTGAAAATTGTCAAAAGAAAAACTGCTTCTGTGATAAAGATCGTAAAAATGAAAATAAAAAAGACAAAACTACATAAATTGGCTGAGATTGCATGATGAAAACACACACTCCGCTGAAACCCTAATACATATTTCAACGGGCCCATCCTAATTTGTTTCGAACGTGCATTTTATTTACCGACAAACACATACAATAACCCGCATCGCACCGTGCATGAGCGTTCTGTTCCGATGCCACTTTCAAAAACGAAAACTAAATCGTTGCTTCATTTTACACACATGCACTTAAAAGAGTGTTTTTTTTTTTGTATCTTTAGCACCGCGCACTTTTCACCCACTTTAGCACCAAACTGCATCAATTCTAATGCTGACCCGGGACAGCAAACATTATATCGCGATTTAATTTAATTAATACCACAACAACAAACAAATCACACATACGCACCATGCATACAAGCGGGAAAACGAAATAATTAACACACCGCCACCATTAATCAAGGTACAAATACACACACATACACACACCAACAGAGTAGTCCTTCTTTCTACACAAGCGAAACGCACTGCTGTTTGCAGTGGCAAGCAGTACAATTGCAACGCAGCACCCACAGCATCGCAATCAGTAATCGATTCGCTGCATTATGCTGAACTCTACTGGATGATGTTTACTTTCACCGTTAATGAATTCCGTTTGAAGGTGTTTTTAATGCAATGCATTTTCACGCGGTCACACACAAACACAGGTACAGAGGCACACATAGAACAAATAACAATATCCGCAGTGTTCTCTTCTTTCGGATGATCAAGGTTTCAGAATTCAACCCACAAATAAACCAATTTCAGCCCCGATGCACACTCACCTACAGGATGCTTTTTTTTGTGCGTGTGTGCGTGTGCACAATAGTTGACCACACAGGAGAGACAGGACACTCGAACCAACAACAAACTAGACTGTGCGAGGTGGAATGTAAAGTAACAACTGATCGGTCAAGCCCTGCTGTAATGCAACTAAATACTTTATAACATTACTCACACTCGTTTGGTTCGTTTTCGAGGGAATTCCAATAAGTTCACTGGCAAGCATTAAAATGCTATCCACCCTGCAGAGTGCATTACGACAATTTTTCACCTACACCCTTTCCTATCGCGAGCAATCGAACGCAACCACACACCAATCGGGTCAGCTGAACGTGACCGGGGAGAATTTGGGAGTGAATAGGATAGGTTATGTTTGGACCCCATTATCCTTCGCGCACAATGTCATCGACGACATTGCACTTGAAATGAGTCGTTAATGCATTTTTTTTAACTCTCTCTCTTTCTCTGCAGGGATGTCACTTTACTCGGAAAACAATTATTTTTAAACCAATCATTAACAGTAACTCAAACGGTGTGGATTGGAAATTGAAACCTATTCGCTTTCATTGTCAACTCGTCGATAAATCGTTCAATTGCTCACTGCGGGTGGTGGCAGGTGGCAATCCGCCATACCATATCCAGACCTTTGCAGTTGTTACTCCATCCATACCGATGAAACACTGTTATGCAAGCGCTAGTCCGCCGTTCCAAAACTGGACACAACAAAACCCATCAGAAACCGAACTCATAACGCAAGTGAATTAAGCATTAATTGTTGTATCATGATGACTGTGGGATGTCCGAGGCTCATTGATATGGGCCCCGAGTGATTGTGTGTGTGTGTGTGTGTTTGTGGCTGTGTTGATGTTACTTACCGATTGATGAAACCCTCGGTAACACGCCCAGCCTGTGCTGGGCAGGGTGTGTGCATGTGTTGTTGTTGTGAGGTGAATACAATATCTTAATTATGTGTGACTGCAATCGATCGCTCAACTCCATCCAATAAATCAAGTACACATTTTCAAACCTGCTTTCTATTCGCCACCAGACGCACCTATCAAACGGCAGTTAGTAAGGCAAGTGCTAGCTTTCGAATGACTTTAA